>RJWM01009467.1:0-67831 GCA_004363535.1 Dasyprocta punctata | reverse complement strand
TGCAGAAAATCTCAATAAAATACTAGCAAATCATCAAGAATGCAGCAAATCATCAAGGAGATTATGCACCATGAGCAAATGGAATTCATCCCAGGAATGCAGAGATAGTTCAACAATCAATAGACGAAATACACCGTATCAACAGAGCCAAGGACAAAAATCACATGATCATCTCAATGGATGCAGAAAAAGCCCAACATTCATTCATGATAAAACCCTACAGAAAATCAGAATGCATGGTCTTTACCTCCATCCAATAAAAGCCATGTAGGACGAACTAACAGCCAACATCATAATAGATGGACAAAAACGAAAGCTTTCAACCTAAAATAAGAACAAGACAAGAATGTCCACTATCACTACTGCTATTCAATATAGTTCTGGAAACATTAGCCAGGGCAATTAGACAAAAGGGAGAAATAAAAGGAATAAATATAGGAAAGGAAGAATTTAGGCTATCATTATTTACAGATGAGTTGATACTCTACATAGAAGACCCAAAAAACTCCATCAAAAGACTTCTAGAATTAGTAAACAAATTCAGTAACTTATCTGGATACAAAGTCAACACTCAAAAATCATTAGCTTTCCAGAACACAAACAACAAGCTCACTGAGAGAGAAATTCGAGAAACCACACGCTTTTCAATAGCATCCAAAAAAATGAAATACTTAGGAATCAATCTAACAAATGAAATAAAAGATCTATATATTGAAAATTACAGCACTATAAAAAAAGAGATTGAAGAGGACATCAGAAAATGGAAATGTATCTCTTGCTTATAGATAGGAAGAACAAACATAGTGAAAATGGTCATACTCCAAAAACTTTTAGACAGATTTAATGCAATCCCAATCGAAATATATTTAGTAATATCTCACAGATCTAGACAAAACATTCCTGAAATTCATTTGGAAACAGAAGAGACCTTGCAAAGGCAATTCTGGGTGACAAATGCAAGGCCTGACTTTAAATTATACTACAAAGGTACTCTGATAAAATCGGCATGGTACTGGCAAAAACAAAACAAAACAAAACAACACAACAGACCTGAGGACCAATGAAACAGGTTGTAAGAAGTAGACAAAACTTCAAACATACTCAGTCACCTTATCTTTGACGAAGGGGCAAAATGTGTTCACTGGAAGAAAGAAGACCTCTTGAATAAATGGTGCTGGAAAAACTGATTTTCCACATGCTGAACAGTAAAACTAGACCCATGTCTATCACCATGCACTAAACTGAAGTTAAAATGAATCAAAGTTCTAAATATTAAAACAGAAACATTAAATATACTGGAACACAAGGTAGGTAGAAATCTTGAAGACATAGGGGTAGACAGAGAATTCATGAACAAAAACCAAACTGCATGGGAAGTACTTCAAGAATCAACAATTAGTATCTCATCTTATTAAAACATTTTTGCACGTCAATAGAAATCACAGAGTGAAAAGAAAATCCACAGAGTGATAAAAAATTTTTAGCTAACTGTCCCTCAGACAGAAGACTTCTATCTAGAACATATAAAGAATTGAAATAATCAGGGCCCTCAAATTCAAAGACCCAGTCCAAAATTGGGCATCAGAGATGAATACACACTTCTCAGATGAAGAAATACAAATGGAAAATAAATACATGAAAAAATGTTCAACATCATTGGTCATTCTAGAAATACAAATTAAAATGATACTAAGATTCTGTATCACCCCAGAAAGAAAATAATCAACCAATAAAAGACCCCAAAGGAACTTTGGGGAAAAAGGAACTCTTCTCCAATGTTGGTGGGAGTGTGGACTGGTACAGTCACTGTGGAAATCAGTGTGGGGATTCCTCAAAAACCTAGGATGGGAAGTCCCATTCAATACAGTTATTCACCTTCTGGATATTTTCCCAGATGAATTAAAAACATCATACCACAGTGATATGTTTATAGCAGCACTATTTGTAGTAGCTGAATCTTGGAAACACTCCAAACGCCCATCAACCGAGGAATGGATTAAAAAGATGTGGTATTATTTTATAATGGAATACTATTCAGGTAAACTCGAGGCTTTTCTAGGTAAATGGATGCAACTAGAGTCCATACTCATTAGTGAAACAAACCAGACCCACATGTGTAAACATTGTATTGTCTCCCTAGTGTAAGTAATTGAAAAAGTAAATAAGACCCAAAATCTATGATAGATATTGTGAAAGGGATAGAAACAGCCCAAAAATAAAGAACAACTTAGGTAGGTGACAGGATAAAAGAAGGAAGGGGAAAGAAAATATATATGTGTGTATGTAAACAAAGATAGCTAAAATAATTATACTACTGATTTCTCTTTGTTCATTGAAAAGAGCAGTTTGTGCTTACAATATTTGATCAGCTATGCATGTGACTTTCTTGTTATCTGAGCAACAACTCTGAAGATAATATGCAATATGTTAACCATTGTCAATTTCCTACTACCTTGTCTTTGAAATCCTGTGTCTTTGTTTTTATTGTATTTTTCTTTAAAACAAAATAAAAACAACATAATGATGTGATTAAATCAGAAGGTGGCAATAAGACTGAAAAGGTAGATTTTTAAATAATCTCATAGTCAGAGTCTTTCCACTTCAATGTCACTCCTTTCACCCAACTTGCTCTACATCCTACAGCATTCCTACTTATGACTATTTTTACTTACAGGGCACACACAGGAAACAAGTGTGGTTATTTTGAACACATTGGTGTTGAGAAGTAATAACTATTCTAATCTATATACTTAGAAAAAAGATTGGAACACAGTGAAAGCTGAGAGTTTTAGTTGCTTGAAAGTTGACTTGCCATCACTGTGATTGTAGAGAAAAGTGAGTGAAAAAGATACATACTTCAACATTATGAAACATTCAATTTCCTAAAAATTCAAACTTTTCAAATGACTAGTCAGTTATATGTGAGGATAATAAATTCTTTTAATTGTTTAAGCTATGATAATGGATTGGGTACTCATCCTTTAAGACTAAAGAATAGAGAATTTTTTCTTCCTATGGATACATATTTCTAGTGATACATATTTTTAACTTCTTTTTTTTTTTTTTTTTTTGTTTTGAACCAGGAATCAAACTCAGGCCTTGCACCTGCCAGGCAGGCGCCCTGCCACTGAGCATATTTTTAACTTCTGAGTTGCATAATTACATAGTAAAAGAATAAGTTAAGTCATTACACAAAGCCAAAGATGAGATAATCTGAGATATAAAAGATAAAAAGTTACTACATGTATTGATATAACATGTTACATGTAGTGAAATAACATATAGTACCAAAACGAATGGAAACAGAACATTCGATCAGCAACAATCTTAAAGAGCACTACTGTTTTCAGTAGTCTCAAAGTACGTAATTTTTTGGCATTGACTCTACATACCAAAGATAAATATATGGAAGTTTTGCAAGCAAAAAATTATCTGGATTAAGAAAATTAGTAAGTTTCATATTATCTAACATTGACTTAAATATAATGTATTTCATGATATGTCCTATAATAATAATTTTTCTGTGTCAGAGAAAACACTAACCAACAATATAAAATCACTATCTCGGGTCAGTGTGCATTTCATTCTAATGGCATCAGGAATAATATAGTGTCTCTCACATCTTGGAAGTGCTTGACAGAGTTAGTATGTAACTATTAGTTTGAAATTAAATTGCTCAAAATGTAAGTAACAAATAGAAGGTGACCCAGAAGGAATTATAAACATTAACATTTCTCTAAAATGATTCATAGCATAGTCAAATATCTTATTATTAACTCTCTTGAAACTCATAAAGAAGAACAAAATTGAAGATACAGGAAATAAAACCAGAACAAAAGCTGAGAATTAAATTGAGTTATTCTCTGATTTTGAATCTACAACAGCAAAACAGAGTGAATACTAATAATATTAAGCCAAGTCAAACTAACACTCCATTTTCCAGTATACTCTGATTTAGATAAGTAAAGCCAAATGGTCTTTCTCCTTAAATCATCTCTGTAATAACCACAACTCTACTTGCTGTGTAATACATCGACACAAAGGACAAACAATACAAAAGGCAATAAGATTTCACATGAAACATTAAAGTTTTGCAGATTATTTTCATCTCTTATTTTTGTGATGACTCATATACTCCAAAACAATTTGAGCTGTGTGCACAGGGAATGTGAAATAGAAAGCTGTTAAATATCTGTGTGATATATAATAGGAAATACACAACTTTGAAGGAGTATGGGTGTGAAATTAGTATGGAATGAAATGAGACTCTCGTAATGTGTATCTCCTATAGACCACCAAGACTGGAAGACAGCAAGAAAGGAAAATTCCTGGGGTAACACTTAGGTTGTGAAAACCACAGGATACCATACACATGAGGAATTTTAACTACCCAAACATCTGTTAGGTTAAAAAAATTCAACAAAACATGCCTCATCAAAGAAGTTTCCAAGGAATGTAACTTTATAATCTGAAAAGACGAAAAGAAAACAGAGGGCAGAGTACATTGTAACATTATTTAAAAGAAGAAATTGTTAATGTATTATTTTTCAATCATTTTTCCTGGTTTATCCTAAACTGTGTAACAAACTTATAATTTGATCAATATCATAGTAACAGAGACAGAGATTATCTTTTCTTTAAAGATAAATTTATCATTAATATATAATGATAAAAGTACTGTCAGACATAAGTGAACAGGAAATATAGTGTGAGACATGCTGAAACCCATTAGATGGCAGTGTACTTTTTAGAATGGTCACTGTCCTGTGGTCGCTAGAAAAAAATAAATATAATTTATTCTACACTTGTGGTTATACTTATGTGAAATTAGTTAGATGCTGTTGAATGTCTTCTGAATTAAACATGGAAAACTCTTAAGTGTGTAGTTCAAGATAGCTTCTTTATTCTCTGGCGATAGATAGATAGACAGATAGATCGACAGACAGATAGATAGGGGATGACTAAGATTTTCACAGACATCTCAGGCTCCATATTGTCACTGCCTCTGCCCTGCTGCTGACATTTCCACCCATTGGATGCCTACTTCAGTGTGTTCCACTACTCTTGTAATTGTTCAAACTATAAATTTAGGAACCATTTTTAATTCTTTTCAGTCACCCTCTCACAATTCAATATTTGAGTTTTACTGAATTTACCTTTACACATCTCGTCTATTTTCTTTATTTTTTATTTTAAGTATATTTTAAATCTAGACTCCTAATATTCATCTCCTAGATTATTATTAAAAATCCAAATGATCTCTATATTTTCTACCATTCACATGAACTTAGCTTTCAGATACATTTCATAAAATAAAATTTGAAAAATACATTTATC
Organism: Dasyprocta punctata; assembly: GCA_004363535.1. Lineage (NCBI taxonomy): Eukaryota > Metazoa > Chordata > Mammalia > Rodentia > Dasyproctidae > Dasyprocta > Dasyprocta punctata. Next base: position 62,494 of record RJWM01009467.1, on the reverse strand, counting down.
TGATCATGATATTCTTTGCTGGGTATCTTTGGCAATTTTGTTCACCTGCATGTAAAACTCTTATCTTACAGTGAGCTATTGGAGGTCATTTTTGCTTTGGTTTGTATTCCTCACACATACACTGCTCCTTCTCCTTTATGCTTCAGAATCTCAGCAATTTTTTCTTACTGTCCTTTCTGTCCTTTTTCAGAGATCAGTCACCTTTTCTTTTTGTTTTGCATCTCTTTTTTTCATTTTAAATAGAATTAAAAAAATTTAAAAAGATACAGAATTTCAAAACAAGATGATAGGAAATTAACAATGGTTATTATATTGCATATTGTTGTCTTCAAAATAGTTGTTCAGATTAACCAGACATAGGCACGCAAAATTGATTACACAGTATAAGCACTAACTGAGTAGTACATTTATCTTAGCTATCATATATATGTGTGTGTGTGTGTACTTTTTTCTCCTTTCCCCCATCTCAGTTGTTCTTTCCTTTTGAGAAGTTTCTTTGTCTTTCACAATATCTATTGTATCTTTTGGATCTTATGTATTCTCTCAGTTTCCTACACCAGGGAGACAATAAGATGTTTACACATGCACTCAAGGCTTTTTCAGGTAAATGGTTGCAACTGGGAACCATACTCATAAGTGAAATAAATCAGACTTGCATGTTTTACATCTCTTTTGAAAAGTCTTCAAAAAATCACTCTTTTCATTCCCACCACCTGAAACTTGCTTCTAAAATATTAAGCATACTGTATCATAATTATTTATTTCTATTTTTTGTGGGACAGTGAGATCCTTAAAAGCAAAAATGACCAGGAAGCCATGTGCTATGCATGTTTCACTCTCCAGCTGTACTTAAGTGAAGCACATCAGACATACAAGCCTAAATATCACATGGCTACTCTGATATGAGGAACCCAAAACATAAAGAGAAACATACAAGATAGACAATATAAAGTAGGGGAATAGATATTTTGAAAATAGGAAGAAGAACAAAAGTTTGATGGGAGGGGGTTAAAAAAAGAATCAAAAGGTGGTATGCACAAGTACCACTGACCCTAGAGGAATGTGGTCGTTACATACTATAAATGTTTACTAATAAAAATTGAGAAAAAATAAGTTTGTAAAGTTAAAAAAAGACTCTGAATATAGGAGGAAGATATTTGACTTCAATGAAAAAATATTTTGATGTCAAAATTCTTCATGTCTCAAAATAGTTCATATTAATTTTCTTCAATTTTTTTATCTAAAGCTTGTCTTTCAAATACTTGCATGATTATTGCCAAAATTAAAATTCTTGTTTTCATTTATTGCTCATATTTAAAATGTTACTTTATTTCACAGAACTAGCCTATTTTATATTGCTGATCACTTTGTGAGTTTATCTTTTATTAACATGAGAAATAAATTATTTCATATAGGAAAGAGGTATGCTTATAATAAACTTAGGGAGACTTTAAACAGCGAAGGAGAATAATAAATGTCTATTTCAGAATGGACTGAAACATCAGAATGGACTAAAGATACCCAAATATACAATGATACATAAATATATAATCATATTATATACACATGATTCTCTAACAATGAACTAGTAACACATTTGTGCATTGAGGCAGAATTGTAATAGGCTAATGGCCCATGAAGAAAATGAAGTGAAAAAATGATGTTTAAATTTGGAGTACTATGATTACAAATAGAAGAGCCTTGATAAAATAATTTAAAGCATGTGATAAGTATCTAAAATTATTTAATAACGTGTTCAACTAATTGACAAAAAACTTTTACCAGATTATTAAATAAATTTTCTAGAATTTAATGCAGTTGCTTTTCTTAAAATCACTAACACAAGCCAATAGAATGTTTTTAGCACCATGACTAAAAATCAAAAGAAAGTGTATAGATTATACTTTTATACTTCTTAAGTCATCAAGTTTTTAAGCCTGGCTTACATAAAGAAGCAAGTATTACCATTTACAGTTCATTTCCGTTTTCTTTTTAAATTTTAAGTAAGTAAACTCCCTTTCTCATTTCTCCAAATCTCATGAACTTACTTTTATTCTTCTGACGATCCTCTTTCTCTGGTTCAGAATGAAGTGTGAGGTGGGATTAATGCATCGTGAACTTTGTCTTTTAACCTCAGCTTGGTTCTGCCTCAGCATCAATGGGTCCTGGGTCAACAAAAATTTGTTTTGTTTCTTCTACAAAGGAAGTTTTGAGAATTTTCATTTAACTATGGAAAATCTCAAATTCAAAATAAGTTCCTCTGATTACTATGCTGAGAGTTCTATGTTACGCAGTCTATGTTTCCCTGAAAATCAGACCTAGCTGGAAAATAATCAACCTTGAAAACCAGAGATGGAAAACGCCAGTCTCAGTCAGACTGTCCTAGCCTTCCATGCCATCACCATTCTTTTACTTTGTAAGGCATGTCAGGAGGAGGCCAAATTAACAGACTATATCTTAGCTCTAGTACTTCATTATAGTTATGACCTTACCCGAATTATTCTATTAAATCTTCTTATCTTCTTTTTTTTTAAGAGCAGAAGATATTTGTTGGGAGAAAGAAAGCTTCTGTCAGAGAGAGAGAGACAGAAGGGGTCCCGAGTGGGTTGCCAAAGACTCTGTCTTTTCTAGTGACTTTTATAGAGCAAAACCCTGACGGGGAAGACTGCGAACTCCCAAGGCAGATGCACTTGAGGTGGGACAGAACTGTGGCCAACCAAGAAGATTAATTGTTTAGGTAAAATTGACCAAATCAAGGACAAATGGAGAAGCAAGTCACGTAGTAAGCCAGCATTCTTATGGATCAGGGGATTGGGGCGGTAATTCCTGGCTTCTCAAGATGATCCATCCCTAATCCCTAATGCTTATACTTAGGGTGTGGTTACATTTGTTTTGCCTTCTGTCTTGAGATCTGGCCCACAGCAAGAGGTGTGTATCTCTTCCAAGGTCACAAGATATCTGGTCCTCTGTGCCGGCTCCTTTGAGGGCCTAGCCCTGTCTGACTGCCTGTAATATTTCTGTCTAACTCAGTTGCCTGTAACATTCCCCGCTCTGAAGAAGTAACCCGAACTGCTGTGAGGGGCAATGGGCGATGACCAATCTGGCTTCTTCAGGCTGAAGGGGGTCGTAGTTGTGGAACAGCAGTCAGGTATACTTCTGCAGAGGTTCTGTCTAGAGGCCCTCGATAGACACCAGGCATTTTCATCAATAGAGGAACCTAAGTGTCCATTGGTTAAAATTACCCGGACCTTTTCTTTTTCTTTTTCCTTCTTATGGAAAGCCATTACTAGCTCCACTTGGTGGAAATCTTTGTTAACTATACTCATAATTATCTTGTTGATTCTATTATTTGGCCCATGCATACTTAATTGTTTCTTTGACTTTGTCTCCTCCAGACTCAAAGCTATACGCCTACCCAAGCTGAATTATTCTATGTTGCTCCTGTGCATAACTTTAAGATAGTGTGGAACTGCTGACATTTTCCTGGGTTCCTTTTTATCTAGAATATGTTTGCAATGCATGAGGAATACATTTATTTTAAATTCATATGGAACATGATGATTTGTTATTCTAGGAACTTTGGGGATGAAAGGCAGTGATGGTAGGAAAAAACCCTGCTTCCTAGTGCTGCATGTCTGGAATTAAAGTAAAACAATAGTTTGAAGCAGATCAATCCAAGGAGTACTATGCCTAGATACCGAGATCTTCATGTTGGCTACCTGCTCCCAAATTTCCTCAACAGCTACTTTCCAAACCTTCACAGAGGCAGTAATCTAATCCCCTTTCCGTACTAGTTGCTAAGAGTTGTAATGATCGGTCATCTAATCTGAAAAGCAGCGTTACTATTTTTTCAAAGAGCAAGCTAATATTGGAGAGCAGTTGTTCTTAAACTTGTACTGCAGCCATTAGGAATGTTCGTTGTGCACCATACCCAGGCTATAATTCAATAAGTCTGAGATATGGCTTCAAAATTTTCTGAGATTTCACTCGCAACATTGGTGCAACTGGTCTAAAGACAATACTCTGAGAACATTCATTGTAAAGTTGTTTTGTAAACATGGTGCTAATTTTAGGAAAATACATGCTATCTGATCCTAAATCAACAGTACTAATATCGTAATATTTTCATTCTTACCTGGCATAGCTGGCATTGGGAGTGAGAATTTTAAAGTAGTTTGTAGTTTTTTCAACAAACTAGTCTGAAATTATTCAGATAACAATTCATTTGAGCATCAAATGAGATGATTATACAATAAAGCCTAATACTGTGAACATTCATTAATCATTCTCAGTATTCAACAAATAGTCTAGTCTGATAAATTCTTAATTTACAGTATTTGCCCTTCATGGTTCTACCTTGCTGTTGGGAAATCTAGCAGTAAAATGAAATAAAAGTATTGTAAAATGATAGGAAATTTTTCATACATCAACAGTGGTATATGATATTAGTCAGTGAAATCACTGGGCTCCAGGGAAACGTACAGTAGCAGGAAAGTACAGCCAGTGTTACAATGCTGTCACCATGGGACAGGAACTATGAGGAACCTCATTGTTAAACTTTCTCAGGGTCCTCTGTGCCTTGAATTATTTATGGTACAGGGGACTCCACCTAGCTAATTAGATTTCCTCTAGTGTCTAGACAAATCTAAACCTCAAAGCTATTTCTTCCAGGTGTGCTGAACCCAACTCACACTCCTAGAACTTGTTATTACTTGTATTGTTGAGAAAAGACAGGAACCTTTGCTTAGTGCTTGCAGTTGGTAGGAATCTGGCGGTCTGTGTATCAGATCCTAAAATCAAAATACTCCAAATGGTAAGCCTTTTAAATGAACTTTGTTCAGATTCAAATGGTTGTACAATTTAAATCACATGTATGCAGAACTCAGGATTTCCTGCCTTCTGAGTTGCTGTCAAATTTCTTGTTTATTTTGTCCTTATTCTTTTAGAAAATTCAGCAAAGAACGATACATTAGAAATGATAGAGTGTTTCTGGTAATGTTTTCAGCTATTAAATTAGATTTACAAAGACCTGCAGAAGGCAAAATTACTAAGTCTGAATGTGCTTATTCTGAAAGTATTGTATTAGACACACCAAAACTTTTGGTTCTTAATCAAAGTGGCATAGACTTGGGGCATTCAAGCTTTTATATGTACTAGGCAAAATGATGGTCTCTCCAGACTCACCTTTCAGCTAACACACTTAGCATCAAGACACAGATGGATGGGAAAGATGACCCTGACCCACATAAGACCCACATTCCTGTGCAAGGATAGAAGCATGATAATCAGGAAATGATGGTTGTTAGTTACAGAAAATGCATTATTGTGAAAACCAGGGAAAAGTGCTTATGAGAGGAAGTGATTGGATTATGGGGAATGAGAGAATACGAATAGATCATTCCTACTGAGTAAATTGCTGTGATTTATAAGAGAAGGGGTATAGTGATATCTTGGCCCATTACTGACTAGATTCATTTCACAAACAATCCTAAATCAGAATGTGACAGTTTATGAGGAGACAAACAAAATCTCCCAAAGATGCTTTTAAGTCCCTCTGCTTTCAAGCTGGCATATTTTTTACTCCCCAAACCCTTACTACTATCAGTCTCCTTTGTTTTGGTATTACATTGATAATTATAATTTTGTATTCCTCCTTCATGACTAATAACAGATCACTATCTACTGTGATAAAAGAAACAGTACGGGGAGTATTTTACTCAGAATTTCAGGAGTTGTGACAAATTTCCAAAAGAAGTTATCAAAAAGGAGTTTAAAATGCTTTAAGTATATACTGTTTGCACAAGACTAAAATAATTAGATGCTTCTTTATAGTAGGTGAGAATTTTTATTGGAATCATTCTTTTAAATTTCTATGATTAAATCCAATAACTATATTTCATTGCTTCAGACAGGTGATAAATATATAGCTATACGTTATATCCATACATCTGTTAATGTATGTTCTTTTTTATATATTTACTTTCATTTTTTAGTTTATATTGAAGAGTTTTAATGATTTGAGAACACAGTGGTATTTCTAAGAAAACATTTTTACAAAAGTATTCAGCACAGGTGACAAAACGGGCAATTTAATCAGTTTAAAGTGATTATTTCTTTTAAAAAAAGAAAGAAGAAAAGGAAAACAATTTTGGGAAAAGTTCAAGAAATGAAATTTAAAAGCGCAGCTAAGCTTGAAGCTATATACCTTGGTTTTTAGACGGAATATCACTGTATGAAACATAAAATATTTAGTAGTATGGATGGTTAGATGTGTCATGAATGACTTTCTAATGTCACTTTTCACTCTGCCTGGGGTAGCAGACACTCTCTGGTGATGGCTTTGATTGCTATTATTAAAGGAATAATCGCAGAGTAGACATTTCACAGTGAAAGGCAAGAAGTTGAAATAAGTTAAAGTAGAAGCTAGACATAGCTGTGAGTTAAAGCTTTCCTTGAGTAATGGTTTTGGATATTCCCTCAGTTGATGCTCCACAGTTTCACCCTGCAGAGCTTAGGAAATGTGGACATATTCCCCTGAAACTATTTCCAAACATAAGCTACTGTCAATATGTAGTGAAAGAAAATTCTTATCAGTTTTCTTAGTAAAAAAAAAAAATCCTCAGTAAGTTGTTCATGATGTCTGCACAAAATTAAGGGGAAACTCACTTGCCTGATAGAAGGAGTTGGGTTTTTGAATTATAATCCCAACAACCCTGAGTTTGTGTACTGTATAGAGATACATCAGTGAAATATATTCTGGAGATTATTTTTCCTCTTTGGGTCTAATTAATTTTGGCCCCTCTTTGATACGAGTTAGATATTAAGTACTACAATGTAGCATAGATTCTTCTAGCTCTTGACAGTAAATAATTGTATTTATCTTTTTTGTCCATGATAGTTATTACAAAGATTTTAGCAGTAGGCTTGAAAGACCTTAGGCAACCTGTTCCTCATTTACTCTGTGACTTTCTCATTTATTATGTAAGCTAAATTGTTCTGTAGTTGTACTTGAGTACTATTCATGGAATATATTAATGTTGTAAGAATATTTTAGGAGTTGGAACCCTAAATTCCACACATAACATTGTCTTTTTGGGAAATACGTTCTAAATATCAATCATCACTTGTGAAGATTGTCACTACTATGAACCTCTCTCTTAGCTTGTTTTCTGCTTCTACAACAAAATATCAAAGACTGGATAATTTATAAAGAAAAGAAATTCATTTATCCACCGTTCTGGAAGCTGAGCAGTTCAGGGTCAAGGCATCAGCAGGTTTGGTGTTCTGGTGAGAATTTTTTTCTTTGGAGAAAGGAATGCTGCATTCTGACATTCTCACATGGTGGAAGGTTGAAAGACAAAGTAGCCGAATGCTTTGTGAAACCTGTTTTCTAAGGACCTTAATCCCATGCATGAGAGATAGAGCCCTTGTGATGTAACCATTCTCAAAGGCCCCCCTCTTAATACCACAACAGCGGGTTTTAACATTTGGGTTTTGAAAGGGACACATTGAAGCTATGGTAACCTCTTGAATATCTATATGGTATTAAAATCTGCTGGCTTTCTTCATAGCATGTGAACAAAGTGAACTAGATATACCAGACATTTCAGACTATCCCATTTTGTAGGGAATGATCTGGAAAAACAAACTTTTTAAAATTTCTAGTCCATCCTAATCTTATTTTCTTAGTTTTATGTTCAGCTTTCCATGCGTCAGGTAGGCATCTCAGTTCTCTTGATTTCCTCAGATTCTGTGGATACAAACGCACATTTCTCATTTCCTTCCACGGTCTTACTCCACCTAAAGCTCTGTATGTTCTTGAATGTGCTGTTGTGAATTGTCAGCATATTCCCAGTATTAATACCTGAATTAGGTTTTGCTACTTTCTCATTCTTGATTTGTACCCACATCTAATTAGCCCCTGAGATCTTTTAACCATACTTTCTAAATGAATGTAGGTTTCATCTTTTCTTGTTTATACCAGCTGTCACTATTCTAATTTAGGGTCTCACTCACATCTGGCTTTTTGGAAATACATATCTGAACTCAGTACAAATCAGAGTACTTACCTTTTTGCCACAAGAACTGAAGTTTTCTTTGTAAATCATTGGAATAATATTTCCTTTTCAGAACCTTAATGCCATCTTATTATTTAAAGAATGAACTACAAAATCTTTAATGTGATAATCAAGGGCTCTCTAACCTCAATTCCAAATTAGTATTTGTTGATTATTCCTACTTATTCCTACATGAACACTGCTTTCTCTGTGCTATCTCTATTCCCTGAGTGTGTGAATTCTGAATTGTCTCTACTGCATACCTCTGGTAGTCTGCTGAAATTTATGGATGCCTTCACAGAGTAGTATTTTCAAATGTGTAAGATAACAAATCTAAAATTATAAAGGAAAGCAATTCTATAATAAATGATTATGTGCTTGTGGTTTTATTATGGCCTCTTTAGAGAAGTACCCTACCTCCATTCTTCTGATTATTAAAATCTCTATCTTCCAAAGCCTATTACAGTTCCCAGGGTTTTTTCCTGCAGTTTTTCCTTCGCTCCCTGCCCATCTACTCATCCCTTTGTCTTTTTGCCCTCTCATAGCAAATTATTTGTATTTCTAGTTAGTCCTTATCTTTGCTTTTCCCTGTACTATACTATACTTTATCAATTAACAATAATGTTCTAAGCATTAAAATAGCCACTTTCACTTATTTTGTCTTCATAACTTTTTAAAAACTGTGAAATATGTATATGATGGGAAAATGAGGTTCAGGAAGTTTTTGTTTTACAAAAATCATACATTTTGTTGCTCTCTCTATATTATAAGTATTTAAGGAAAGGGATGTCTTATCTTCTTGTTACATATTTTCAGGATCTGTGTTACGGTACTTGTTCCATAATGTTTCTTATGTGGATTTGAAAATCATAAATGTTGGCAAATACTTTGCCCCTATTGATTATCACTAGAATTGACTATGAGCTCTGGCAGAATAGCGATGGCATAACAATATTCTTAGGTTAATCTCTATGTCAAATTAACTGTGACTAAATCTATCTCAGAATACTCTTGACCCTTCTAATTTCTAGTGACTCCACAAAGTGAAATTACACATAAGAGCTTTCAGTATTAATTTATTGAAATATTGTGTGTCCCTTGTTTTACACTCTCAAAAAACCAAGAACCCAGAAAAAGAAGGTAAATTTATTTTGAATTATAATGAATTCAGGATATATTTGAAACTTACTTTTTAATAATGGAATAATGGATAAGAGTAATTGGGTAACTTATTTCCTATTCTACCCTCTCATTGAAAATGAAGCAAACAAACAGAACCAACCCTATTTACACTTGTAAGGCAATATATTTTAAACATAATTCCTTACACTACATTCTAGTTTTGTTTTTTTTTTTTAATTATTTTTTGCAGCACCGGGGATTGAACTCACAACCTCACACCTGTCAGACAGGCACTTAAGTCACTGAGCCAAACTCCCGGCCCTGGTTTTTTTGAGGCAGGGTCGCACTGTGTAGCTCAGGCCGGCCTTGTGCTCGCATTGTAGCCCAAGCCAGCCTCGAACTCACAACGCTTCTCCTACCTCAGCCTCCCAAGTGCTGGGATTAAAGGCGTGCACCACCATGCCCGGCTTACCTTCTATTTTTAACTATGCTTTTTTTTTTTTTTTTAACCGTTCTTTGAGTAGTCAGAAGTGCTTCTGCAAGAGTTTTCCTAAAGCAAAATTTCTACGTTGTCTGTTTTTACACAAAATACTTATTTATTTAAAATAACTTATTCTAGTAATGGTAGATCATTTTTCTTTCCAAAATATTATTTGAAGTTTAAAGATCATGTATTTGATTTTAATTAATTTCTCATGTAGAAGGTCTTTGTGTATAGTAACTAATTTTAAAGCATTAGATCTTTTGATTTGCTAATGCCTTTTGCAGGCTATCAACAGTAAATTAATGTAAAATTGATTCATTTATGGCTATCCATTTTTTGATGTTTTATATTATTGTACTGTAGCAAGTACTAACATAGCTGAGAAATTGTTTTTTGATGTCACAGCTCCAGATGGTCCTCCTGAAAATGTGCATGTAGTAGCAACATCACCTTTCAGCATCTACATCACCTGGGGTGAACCTGCTGTCATTACAGGACCCACATTTTACCTGATTGATGTCAAATCGGTGAGACTTGGCTCAATACACAAGTTGTGGAACCAGACTGTTTAAATTTGAGCCCTTGCTCTGTTAGAACTCAGGCCACTTCTTTGTGTTTGTGGATTTATAGCTGTAAAATGAAGAATAATAATACTGTACACAGATTCTGGAAGGACTAAATCAGTTAATATGCATAAAAATCTTACACCATTTCCTGACACAATAAGTGAGATATTTTAGTGATGTGATTCTTAGTATTATATTTAGTCACATGATATAGATGGAATATATAAACACATGGTTAAATTAATGACAATACCTTGGTTTAAAATATGTGGAAAAGAATTTATGTTGGAAAGGAACAGAAGGAGAAGAGAGAAAACATTAAAGGAAACGTCTCTCAGATAACCTCAGAGCTAAATCTTGAAAAATGATTGAAGCAAAACATGAAAAATGGATATCAAAGGCATAATAATAAGCCTAATTCAAGGAAAAGCAAGCAATGTAGGTTTCCCAGGTCTTACCATTAACAAAGACGGCTGCCAGATGAAGTTAGATGGGTAGGCCAACTGTATTACTATTACAGAATTTGAGTTTCATGTTAAAGATGGTGGTTAAAAAACTAAAGCAATAAAATGGTGCAAGTGCCTGTTGTACAGGATAGGTGTGGTTGCTCTGGATAGCTTTAGTGCAGTATTTGGGTAGTGCAAATTTATGCAAGGAGGCAAGAAATTATAGAAATAAATGGCCAGAAAAGATTAGAGCAGAGAAAATGTAACAAGGGTACAGAATAAAAAATAATCTAAATCTACAAGATTTGTTGAAAAATAGACCAACTCATAATGTCGAATGTAAGGGGACTCAAAGAACGTTATAAAAATATGACTTAGAGATTCACAAGAAAGAATAGATTTGTAAAGGCGAAGAATGAGCTCAGTGGTAAAAATTGAGTTTTAAGATGCTTGGTATCCCTTGACATGAGGATACCCCATTAGTGGTACTACTTTTGGATCTGGAACTCATGAGACAAATTCTGGATTCACACATTTGCAAAGTGCTGCTACTTAGAAGTAGCTGGAGTAGATGAAATTAACTATGGAACATGTAGACTAAAAAGAGAACCTGAGGATGTCATCCTGAAGGATGCAGCACTTAAATAAAAGGAAACTGAAGAGCTCAAATTAGAATCAACAGGCAGGCAAAAGAAAAGTGGGCAGTGAAAATCAAAATCCTTTCTGTAAGATAGGGTACTCAACAATGTTGTTAACACAGAGTTGTTAGCTAGGATAAGGCGTATACATATTTTCTCTGCTTGGGATTTGTTGGGCCACAGATGACTCTCAATGCCTTGATGCATTGAATTAGTTCATCTATGGTGAATTCTCCTTTACTCTGCCTTGGTCTCCTCATATTTTTGTAATTTTATTATGTCTTCATATTATTTATTAAATGGAAATACTTCTACCTCTCAATTATTAGAACAAAATTCAAGGGATTATGGATATGTTTGTTGTCTCATTCATTTTTCATTTTCTGTTCCATTTTTAGAGTATATTTGTTCATATTTTAGTGCATTATTAAGAAAAATTAAAGTGAATGTCTAGGATTAAAAATTATGAGATGAAAAAGCTGTGCTCTATCAAATATCAGACATTTTATTGAGGAAAATAATTTTCTCTTGGACTTTGATTAAAAAAAGAAAAATAAAATATTTCCAGAAGTTATTACATAATCTCATTCCTGCAACCCTCTTACCTGGCTTAAAAATGAGCAAGAAAAAAAAAGATAAGAAAATAACTATCTAATTGTATCTTGTCCAACATTTTGGGTACTAAGATACAGAGAAGATAAATAACTTTCTGTAGAATTAAGACTTGGATTAAAAAAAAAGAGTTGGATAAAACTGGAGTACAACAGTGTTATGGGAGAAAGGAAAGGTCATCATATAGAAAATTAAATGTGTTAATTCAATATACAAACTTATCAAAACTCTTTTGGATCAGTGATAATAGTATTTTAAAGAGATTCTAGTAGTTTCCTTGGGACACTTAAAGCAGAGTCATTAAGTTTCTTCTTTTCTTCAATTCAACATGCATTTTATATATACCCAGTTTTCCAGTATTGTGCCAGATGATCATTTTATAAAAGTTAACAAATCTTACATAGTCACTGTCCTTATAGAGCTTGTCTGAAGTTCATTTTAGAAATATTTGTACTATCAGCATTCAAGAATCATTGGCTCCCAGGCTAGGAAAAACATGTACAGTTGGATTTATTTTCCAGCCTGGTTTCTGCAAAATACTACCCACAAGTGGGTAATGCTCTTCCTTTAAAAGATGTAAATTAAAAATTGACAATCCTAAATGAAGATGCAAAGTCACAGATATCATCCTGGATGATTCCACTGAAAATTAATGCATTTTGTGGTCTTTTGCTCATCCTTGTCTTTATTCTTTCACTTAACAAGTGGTTATGGAATAGCTCGAGTTCACTAGGACAAGGAGAAAAACCAAGTTCTGCTTTGGTTGGACATGTGGGACTATAAACAGCTAGTTGTGCAATATGAGGTATGAACCAGGCGTGGTGGCACACGCCTTTAATTCCAGCACACGGGAGGCTGAGGTAGGCGGAGCTTTGTGAGTTCAAGTCTGGCTTGGGCTACAACGCTAGCACAAGGCCAGCCTGAGCTACATAGTGCAACCCTGCCTCAGAAAACTAGGGCCGGGAGTTTGGCTCAGTGGCTTAAGTGCCTGCCTGGCAGGCGTGAGGTTCTGAGTTCGATCCCTGGTGCCACAAAAAAAAAACAAAATAAAAAAAGAAAATAAATAAAAGAAAACAAACAAACAAACAAACAAACAAAAAACCAAAACGAAGTATGAGGCTTTTGGGGAAGACAAATTAGCCAAACAATTAAAGTTTCTGTTATAGAGACATGGACATAGAGGAGACTTCACAGTTTAAATTTTTTCTTGGAATTGAGGATTGAACAGGGTGCAACAGATGAGACAGTTTGGTGGTGGAGTAGTAGCTTAGTTACTTTTCTCCCTTTGCTGACACAAAATACCTGACACCCCAAATTAAAGGAAGAAATGCGTATTAAGCTCACAGTTTGTAGAGGTTTCAGTTCATATTCAGGTGACTCCAAGGCAGGGTAGCATGATGAGGAGCAACAGTTCAAGGCAGCAGAAGACAGCAAAAGCAACCAGCACAAAAAAAGGGGGAGCAGGTCTTTTCCTCCCTTCTATTGTAAGCAGGCTACCTGCCCTGGTGCAGCACGCACACCATCTCCATGCCTTCCTCTTGCACAGGATGAAGACATTTACCAAGTGAGGACCCCGGTCCCCTCCTGAGTCACTCAGTTAAGCTTCTGAACTTCTCAAATTAACACAATGAATCAACCATTACAAGTAGGAAGAGATGAAAAATAAGAGCGAGCAGAGAAATAATCAGTATCTAATCACTGACAGTATATGCAATGTTACAGTTAAAAATGATAATTAATTTTATAATAATCATAGATGTTAGAATATAATATGAGCAAATTTGGAATCAGTTGAAGGAAAGTAAGGGAGCAGATGGCCTGAGGTTTAAGTCCTGCATATGTGTACAACTGAGCATTAGTAACCAAGATTGAGTAGGCTTAGCAATGAAAAGATAATGAACTTTTGAGCATGGTGGACATAGCTATAATCCAAGCACTTGGTAAGCTGAGGTAGGAGGATCCTTGCAAATTCAAGACCAGCCTGAGCTACAAAGTGAGCTCGAGGCCAGCCTGAACTGCATAGCAAGACCCTGTCTCAAAAAGATAAAAAATAAAAAAATTAAAAAATTTTAAAAAAGATGATGAACTTTTATTTACACTGAAGTTGAGGAGCCAGAATTCCTTTTGGGTTTTATTAAATATTTTGAAAGATGTAATAGGGCGTGTGCATGTTATGTCATAGTTTTACTCTCTGATATTTGTTATCTATAGTTTCAGTGGAAGTTATGAAAATTGTTGTTTATAAATAGATAATATGGAAGATTTGGCTCATGCTTTTGTTGCAGTGAAGACATTTCTGAACTTCTGAAAGACATTGATTTAAATCCCCTCTCAGTTACTAGGTAGCTATCAAATCTTGAGAAAGTCACTTCAATTCTATAAATTCAGAATTTAAATAGCTGTAGAAGTCAGGCAAGCAACAGAAACCATCAGGCAAAGTGAAGCCAATTGAGTTGGGCTGTGGTGAATGGGAGACTCATGCACCTCTCATGGGAGAGAGGTGGTCTGTTGCTGATCTCTAGATAGCTTCATGCCAGTGTGAATATGTCTGTTCTTAAGGGAAAAAAATCAAAAGATAATATTTTATATGATATTTAAATGTTAACAGGTAGTTAAATGCCTTCACATTTTCCACCACTGGATACATATCCCTGATCCGTCAAATTCCTATGCTGATTAGTTCTTGTTCTATTTGAGAGAAATGAGACATCTCCTCCCATCCTTGTCCTAAGGAAGGAATGATCTATCTGATGGTAATATTGGTATTACTTATTAACCTTGCTGTATTTTGCATATTAGTATCTTCTTTAAATTAAAAAAAGAAAAAAAACTCTTAGAAAAGAGCATTAAGGGCCAGGGATATAGCTCAGCTGCACAGTACCTGCCTGTCAGGACTAAGGTCATAAGTTCGATCCTCAGTACCAAAAAAAAAACCAAAACAAAACATTAAAATAGTACAGTGAACCACAGCATCTTTCAAAATTACAAGGGAAGGACAAGTTAAAAATGAATTTTATAATGCTAACTCTGTGTAAAACCTGATTTTAAATGTTTACTTTCAAGTATATGAGAATAGTATACCTGACAGGGTTTTGAATTTTCTCATGGTTATCTCAGAAAAGTCTTTCTCACAAGGTTGTGAGTTCGATTCCTCATAAATAAATAAATAAATATTAAAAAAAGAAAAGAAAAGTCTTTCTATTTAGTGCTAGAAACTTTAGCTATGTTTTAATGTTGTCTAGGGCATATGGACGAGAACCTCCACCAAAAACATTACATTTGAACAAATAATACAACTACATGTAATAATGCTAAAGATAGTCATTTGCATATATTACATAATTATGACATGCAGAATTAAATTGGTTCAGATTCATTGCCACACACAGTGCTCAATCAGTTTTTCCAACCTCAGTCATTACTAGAATTTTTAAATGGAGTATAAATTAAAAGGCAAAAAGTACATTTCAGAAAGAATTACATTATGAAAATTGTGTTTCTGTCATAAAGTGTACCCATATATTTTATATAACTCTATCTTTAGAATTATATAGTTAGACACCCTTCTTTTCACGGATAATTATTTAAAAAGTCAAAATCACTCAGCCAGCTACTTTAGATCTAGATCTGTTCTTTCTGTATCTAACAAAATCCTAAAAGCTGGTGTTACCACTCCAATTTTGCATACATAAAAAATAAGACACAGAGAATGGAGAGTAACTCAGAGGCTTTAAATGGTCAATTTGGGATGTGTATTTTGGGTGACTGGCTATCAAAACCTGTATGTGTTTTTTTATAAACTATTGGAGAAGAAACTGTTTCATTGCCTACAAAAAAATGCTGTTGCATGCTCATTTGATGGATTTACTGACCTTGGTTATTTAGTTCATTGTTTTCTTTCATTTTTAATTATTGAAATAATTGCTCATTAATAAACTGTTATAGTAGCATTTTAGATTTCCAGGAAATATGATTATAAATAAAGAAATAAGTAAATAAATATGTAAGTGTTTATGTGGCTTTGTATTATTATATTTTACTGACTTTGAACTCAAGAATTCCTTTAATTTTTAAATACTTTTTCTGTAGGTAGATAATGATGAATTTAATATTTCTTTCATCAAGTCAAATGAAGAAAACAAAAGTATAGAAATTAAAGATCTAAAAATATTTACAAGATATTCTGTGATAATCACTGCCTTTACTGGAAATGGTAGTACTGCATATATTGAAGGGAAGTCAAGTCCTCAAGTCATTGTTACTACTTTAGAATCAGGTAAAGAGTATTTTTCATTATTTATGACAAATGACTGAAACTTAGCTGCTGTCTTTCTTAAAGTTCCTCATGCTATACACTAAAAAGAATATGTGTTAGATACTTTTAAAGCACATCGTAAAAGCGTTCAAGGGCACTGCAATGGACAAACATAAGACTTTCTATTTACTTTTTTAAAGCAAAGTGGAATTATGTAGACTATTCAATATTTATAAATACAGAAACAAATTAAAAGCACCCAGTTGTATTTTCCTATACTTGTTAAGTCTGCTAAATGTTAACTTGCCTGAGAGATTTTGTAAAACAAATTCCTATAGCCAAGAATGCTTTACCTAAAATCCTATTTTAATTATTTCTGCCCTATGAGTTGAATAAATGTTAAAGTAGTACTATTCTATTATTAAATAACCTGGAATTGAAAATTAGAATCCAGGTCCTATTTACCCTAGTTGTTTTCTCCACGTAATCAAATGATGTGTTTTATTGTATAAGTATTTGACAAATGTAAGAATCCATACAGAATTCCTTAAGCTCCTATGAACAGAGTCTGATTGAATAATAAGATTGTAACTGATGGGAAGTAAATGTGGAAAGTCGACCTCCCAGAGCTTGCTTGCCCTGTCCTCCTTCAGACTCCTGATGGTCTTTACCACCAGATATGGTATTGGAAAGAGCAGATGAAGGGATATGTTGCTAGTGTTTATTTTTTGCTGTCTGTAAGGTAAGTATAGGAGGTAAAATGTATTTTTCAGCAACTATGTGATATTTTCTATTTGTTGTTTATGAAGCTGTGATTTCAAATTAAGAAGTAAATGTTATCTTAAGCACCCTTAATCCCACTTGCTTCTGTTTGGCTGCCGAGTATCATAGGTTATCTATTTTTATGTTGTATTTCTCCCTCATCCTACTTCTCCATGAGGAAAGAACTGATAAATGTGTTCACAGTTATACCAGAAAGCACTTGTCGAATTTTATGTCCCATCTTTTCCAATGGGATAATAACTTCATATTTTTTACTAAAGCTCTAAGAATAGAATTTTCATGTAAACTCAAAAGGTATTTTGGGGATATGAAGTTCTTTCCAGCCTTGAGAGAATTATTTTGCTTATCCAGCTTTAAACTTGATTCTAAATTTAGAGAAGCACTACAGATAAACTGAAAACATGCTTCTTAAAATGTCAAAAATGTACAGCAACTGTAAAAATACCTCTCTCGAACCAAAGTAACCTTTATTCTAGCTATGCATATTTCAACATAAAATGAGATATTTGGAAAAATGCTATGTTTAGTTTCTGTTATTATATTTAATTTTTTGGCTTGCTGCAGGAGAGTGTTATAAAGATGTTTGCAAGATAACGAAGATGAAGTATCTGAATTATTGGCAGCCAAATATTAATTCTTCTTCAAGGAAATTTTGACTTAATGTTGAAGAATATATTTATTTCAAGTTGATCAAAATAAATATACTCATTTAACTAGTTTTCATGTAAAGAACACTAATTATGAACTGCAGGAAGACCAAGTTCCTATATTCATAAAATAATTTATCTTCATGCGTATCATTTTGCTTCATGATAATTTATTGATGCTTAGTCATATTTTAAGCTATTTTTACTTAAATAAGTTGGACTCAAAATCAAGCATTTAAAAGTTCAGTTAGAAAATGGGCAACAGATATTTAACCACCAAAAACACAAGCTTAGCAAAATAATAATAATAATATGATAGACTTTTCAAAACTGTTTGCCATCAGGGAAATACAAATTAAAACCATAATGAGATACAACAGTGCATCTGCTCAAACAGATAACAAAATTTTAAAAACAGTGATAATACCAAATGTTGGCAAATATATACAGTACTAAACCTTTGATAAATTGCTAGTGAAATTGTAAAATGCTACAGTCACATAGGAAAAGTCTCTTGTAAAACTAAACATGTACTTATCATGTGACTCAGCAATCACACTCTTGGGAATTGATCATAAAGAAGCTAAAACTCATGTTCAAACAAATACCTTTGCATGAGCATTAATACAAGATGTATTGGCTCTAATAAATACTCCAAAAAACTCAAATGTCTTTTCCAGAGTTAAATTAATGTTACATCCATCAAATGTAACATTATTCACACTAAAAGACAACAAACTATTAATACATAGAACAGTCCTCATAGACACATTATGCTACTGCCCTTTTAAAAATGGACACAGTTATAGAAAAGGAGAAAAATAGGTGTTGTAGAAAGCAATGTATTGTTGTACAAATATGAGGGAATGGCGGGTGGGAGCTTTTTCAGGGTAACAGAATACTTCTGTATCTTGTTTGTGGCAGTGATTTCAGAAATCTATATATGGGATAAAATTGCATAGAACAGTACATACATCGATGGAAGTATGAAGAGGTGGTGCAATTAGAATAAGGTCTGTAGTATAGCTAACAATATCATATGAATTTAAATTCCTTTGTTCTCTATTGAACTACAGTTGTAGGACATGGCACCACTGGAGAGAGGAGAAAGAAGCTTACATAGGAATGTTTGTACTATTTTGGCCACTTGCTGGAAATCTGTATTATTTTATTTTTGATTAGCACATGATTATAGTACACAATGTTTACATTCCTTGCAGAGAACTGGTACATATATGTACGTAATACTTTTTAATTCCTTTTCTCATCACCATTCCCTCATTTCGATCCTCTATTCATCTCTCTAGCCCTTTCCTTTTTTTGGTAAATATTTGCAGTGTATAATGTTTACATGCCTTTTGGTGTTTGTTTGTTTGTTTGTTTGTTTTGAGACAGAGTCTCACTATGTAGTGCAGCCTGGCCTTAAACTCACTATGTAGCCCAGGCTGGCCTTGAATTTGCAGGGATCCTCATGCCTCAGTCTCCTGAGTGCTGGGATTACAGGCATGTGTGACCATGCCAAGTTCACTTTCTTTTTGAAATGAAAAATTTTGAAATCCTTCAAGAAATACATTCTAAAGCAAAATAGGTGCACATCAAAGACAAAATAAGTCAGCAAATAAATAAATTGGATCACCTTTATGCTCTCTGTGAACAACAGCTACCAACAATGTTATGATGCATTGCTCATCAATAGATTCAATAATTTGTGTAGTACTCTTTAGACACAGGTTTTGAAGTAAATAAATTTTACATGGTGAACAAAAGAGCACTTTTTAAAAATAATCTAATTGTAAATATTTTATTTTAGCCCCCAAGGATCCACCTAACAACATGACATTTCAGAAGATACCAGATGAAGTCACAAAATTTCAGCTGACGTTCCTTCCTCCTTCTCACCCTAATGGAAATATCCAAGTGTATCAGGCATTGGTTTACAGAGAAGATGATCCCACTGCTGTCCAGATTCACAACCTTAGTATTATCCAGGAAACGGACACATCTGTCATTGCTGTGTTAGAAGGACTAAAAGGTGGACATACATACAATATCAGTGTAAGCATCCATAACTTTTAATTATCTATCTAAATTACAAACTTGGTTTAGAAGCTCAGCATGTGAAAATGCTCTGCTTTGTGCAGAGTAGAAATATACTTGTGTAGAAATCCATTATATTTTCTACATCTTTTGTGAGATTATTATTAAAATGCCAAAAAATTGATTCTAAAGAATGAAGTTTTCAGTTTCTTGCTATCATAACTCAAGCACTATTAAAATATGTGATAATCAAGTTTGCACATTAATAGTAGTGAGTGAAAATGCTTATTAAAAGAGCAGTAATACATAATGAGGTTATTTTGTCTAAAAGGAAACTGTGTCATTTTAAATGAAAAATGTAAAAGCAAAATGCAAAAGCACAGAATGGAAATAACTCTTTATATCTTGCGTAAATGTATGTGTGAATTCATATACATATGTAGAGACATACATACACAAAGTTTGTTTCATCTTGTGCCTGCTTGGTGCATTGATTTTCTATTTTCAAATGGAAGTATTTGTTTCAAAAATAATCTTACAAGGATTATAGAGTTCATTCTAAATCTTCCAGTAGCCTACCAACAAACCTTCCTACCAACTTTATTATTATAAGAACATCATTAAGAAATATCATATATATTCTTTCCTTTAGTTACTTTATATCTTTATGTTACCTAGCCTGTTGAGATTCCTTTTGAGCTTTGCACTAGAACTGCCTTTGTGAAGACAGTCTATCAGGAAAAGCCTGGTGTTTAAGAAGACAAATTGATCTGGGTGCAAATTCTGACTTCTGTGACTAGGTAGCTTCATCAGACCTACGTCTCAGTTGTCTTTCCTGACAAATTTGGTAGTGTGAGCAGCAACTACTTCTTAGGACTTTTAGGAGGACTGAGTGTCTATATCATGGTAGATAGTGAATGCTACATCAATTTTGGCTAGTGTGCATAAGAAAAACTGGCCATTGCAAATAAGAGAAAAAGATGAGAGAATAAGGAAAAAATCACGGTGCAGCTAATTTATAATTTAATGAAAAAATTTAAATACCCGGGTTGCAAAGTGTAATGTAAAGCATCTGTAATATCATGAAGTTTATTATAAATGTATAAGGTGGGAACCAGTACTGACTTCTGAATCGACACCTGCATAGATGCATTTAGCAAGGTTTGCAAATGACACACACTGCTATTCAAGAAATGCTACCCAATCTTCTTATCCATTATCTCACTTGCATATTAGGTTATACAGTAAAGAAATAAAAGCAGTGAACCACACTATAATATCACTTTTCATTTTGAGTACTTTTTAAAATCTAAAAGCACCAATAAATATTTCTTTTAATTATTTTTAACTCATTTATGGGCTTGGTTTATTTACTACATCTATCACATCATATGTATTAGCATAGCTTTAATTCAATAAAAACATTTCAAATAGATGACTTACAAAGAATGGGTCACTAATGTATAAAACGAATGTTAATTACCATACTATATATAGTACTAAATTGTGTTTATCACGTGCAATTAAATTGGCCAAGAACATAGTCTTTATTCTATTTAACAGGATGAAGTGAATGAAAGCAGGGTCTGTGCTTCTGAAACACAAAGTTAATTGAAAGGATTCACATTTGTGTAAATCACCCTTTCTATATAAACAGAAATGCTTTATGTGTATATGCTGCGTTATGCAGGTTACAACACCAGATACTTTGGGGCAGGGGTGAAGAAGGGCATGAAGGGCAACTTTCAGAGGGATGATTTAATACAGGAAAACTGGGAGGCTGAAGGAATAGGATTTCATCTCATAAGCAGAAAAAGAGAGTCTTGAATATGGATTTAAAGGAGGCCAGAATTACCTAGCTACAGAGAGAAGGAACAGATGTTACAGTTAGATGAAGAGAGAGTGTAGATCCAGTGACCTCCTGCTCTGTTCTTGTATGAAATCAAACAAGCCGTGGTCCTTGGTCTCCAATAGGGCTGTTCAGGTCACTCAGTCTTTGCTCAGAGCCTAGTACCAGAGTATCAGTTTTAAGAAATATTTCCTTATAAATGTTATTCCTACATGCAGTGTATTCATTTAAGTGGGTACAAGAAAATATAACTAATAGAATGCCTTGCAGGCATTCCTTTCTTTTCTTTTTTCTTTTCTTTTTCTTTCTTCCTTCCTTTCTTCCTTCCTTTCTTTCTTTTTTTCTTTCTTTCTTTCTCTCTCTCTCTCTCTCTCTCTCTCTCTCTCTCTCTCTCGTATCTTTCTTTCTCTTTTTTTTCTTTCTTTCTTTCATTTTTCATTTTCAGTACTAGGGATGACCCCAAGGCCCTTCACAAAGCTGTATCTATAGGCTTCTTAATTTTTTAAAAAAATACATGGCCTTATTAAATCACTAAACTGTCCAGGATGTGCTTGAACTTGCATTACTCCTGCCTCAGCCTCCCAGAGTGCTGGGGTCATAGGTGAGTGCCAACAAGCATAACTAGGCAGTTGTTATTAAGAAAAAAATAAGATTATATAAAGCCATGTTCAGTTATATGTTCACATAAACAAGGACTTGAAAACACTACTAAAATGTTTCTTTGTTCCAGATTTATGCAATCAATAGCGCTGGTGCAGGGCCAAAAGTTCAGATGAGAATAACCATGGATATCAAAGGTACATACATGACATGCCTTCCCATAGAATGCTGTATGCTTACTCAGAGAATGATCATAATTTGAATTCCATCCTAGATTTACAGATATAGACAAGCATTTAAATGATGTAGATGCATGTAATTAGCATACCTTAAGTAATACTGTGTGCTTATTTAAACTATGGTTGAGTGTCTAAATTATTATGTAAATTGCCATGTTAAATAAAAGAATATGCTCTTTTTATCTTATGTTTCTTTATTGTAAGTTTAAACTTTCCTTTTTTCTTTTTTTTTTTTTTAACCATAATGGGGAGTGCAGAACATTCACACTGAACTAATACATCCCCATTCCGTAT
The DNA here is from genome assembly GCA_004363535.1 of Dasyprocta punctata. NCBI lineage: Eukaryota > Metazoa > Chordata > Mammalia > Rodentia > Dasyproctidae > Dasyprocta > Dasyprocta punctata. The sequence continues at coordinate 39,865 of RJWM01009467.1, read as the reverse complement.
TCATTATTTCTTATATTGAGACACAGTCTTGCTGAGTTGCCCTGCGACTTGTGATGCTACTGCCTTAACCTCTCAGAGTAGTGGGCTTGCAAGCCAATGCCACTACACTTGGTTTAAAGATAAATTTTATAGACTGATTTGTTTTAAAGAAGAAAACTTGTTTACATTATCTATGCCTACATTTTAACCAGTTCTACATAGACTGCTTTGACTATTTTAGAAGTCAGATTCTTTTCAATTAATCAGTTTACTGAATATTATAAACCAACTTCAAAATGCTGACTATAATTACATATATCAATTCGTTATTCTGAGAGATATTATTTCTAGAAAATGTAACCAAAATTTGCCTCCCCGACAAAGTGACCCACAACCACCACAAAACCAGGGCTGTTTGGCCAGTCATGGTGACTTCTCTTCAGTAAATTCTGTTTTGCTTTGTTTTGGTTTAGTTGATTGTTGTTTTGTTTTGTTTTTGTCTGAAATTGGGATGCAAGTCAGGGTTTTCATACTGAGCTACACCCTCAGTCCTTTTTATAAATATTGAGACTGGGTATTTCTAAGTCTTTAAATTTCCCAGTCTCATTGTCTTCATGGTTCAGCCTCTCAGAGTATGGAGAGTACAGACATGCACCACCTTGCCCAGCTTTTTCTAGAGATTGAAATCATGCAATTAATTAATTCATCTCTCCAAAAATGTTTGATATAACTTTCAGGGAGATAACAACAAAATCGAAGTGTCTGGACCATTTTTAGAATTTCACCCAATACCTTCTCTTTCTGAAGTGAAAATTAACTTTTCTCCTTTTATATAGAATCGTTAGGCTGAGGTTAGTTTCCAATTCTTGACATTGAATCTTAGATTGTCTACTTTATAATTACTTGACTTTGAGAGAGTTTCAAGACCTCCTTAGGCCTGCAAAATGGAACTAATTCTGCTTACAAGTTATGAGGATCAAAGAAGATCATCTTAAAAAACTTGTAAGATAGCATCTAGAAATTTATGCTATTAAGAATATGAAATATCCAGTTACATGAAAGTAGGACTTCTATGCTTCCATCAATAAATAATTAATAGAGCTGTGATTCTATTTATAAATATCAGTTATTTGATTTTAATTGATAAATTCTGTACTTTGAAATGTACAAAAGCATAAAATCTTTAAACCATCCATTAAATGGCCTCACAGACTACAAAGAAATGTGTAGGTCACACCATTTTCATTTCCCTTTGTTATTCTGTGGCAGACATAATTGCATGCTAAGAGCTAAAGTGAGTAAAGGAAAATAAAAACTTTGTAATAAAATATTAGTTAAATGTAAATATTTTATGCATTTATAAAAATCTATGTGAGTGAGAGCATATATAAAAATTGAATTGTTTGTCATGTGAAGAGAAGTCGGATACCTGAAAATCATACTTGGGCCCCATTTTTTCAGGTAAATCTAAAGTATATAATTTATCTTCAGGTGTAAATAATTACTAAATATCTGCTGTGTCCAAACCCTTGTGTGTTTCTCATCTGTAACTTACTTTTGTTGCCACTTTATTTGTTAATTGTCATTATGAAATGAAATTTTGAACATTTTTTTTTACCTTTGAGAAACCAAAAATCAGTTACAGCAATGTTTCTTATTTACAGCTCCAGCACGGCCAAAAACCAAACCAATCCCTATTTATGATGCCACAGGAAAACTGCTTGTGACTTCCACAACAATTACAATCAGGATGCCCATATGTTACTACAATGATGATCATGGACCAATCAAAAATGTACAAGTGCTTGTGGCAGAAACAGGAGGTATCAGATCTCAGTTTATGTTGTTAATTTGTAGAACGTGACTTTCTGAAGGCCAAAGCATTTCCAGTTCAAATTAATAAATTAAATTGACACTGATTATCACCCAAATCTTGAAATTACTAGACTGCCAATACTATCATTTATTATAACAATCATTTATTTATACCTAAAATATGGAAATGAGAAGAGGCATATTAAAATTATATGATTAATTTACTCCTCATGCTAGAAAGATTGTTTTGATTTCAACAAGATGGAGGTCTTATAGCTTCATGGAGGTATAAAAAGACAATGACCTGAGGAATGGTCTTTTTCCATCTAGGAAGTCATCCTTTCCAAGAATGCATAGATTTGTGTGTGATACAGAAAGGCAGGATTACCTGTGGAGCCAGGTAGATCTGCTGAATTATCCCTATGGCTCATGGAGTGACTGATGTTACATCCAGACTCCCCTAATGCAATTATAAAAGCACTCTTTATAAATGCAAAATTCATTTACATATTATTTATAATCATTATTCCCTTCTTTCCCTGAAAATAGCTCAGAATGATGGAAATGTGACCAAGTGGTATGATGCATATTTTAATAAAGCAAGGCCATACTTTACAAATGAAGGCTTCCCTAATCCTCCATGTATAGAAGGAAAGACACAGTTCAGTAGCAATGAAGAAATCTACGTCATAGGTGCTGATAATGCATGTATGATTCCTGGCAATGAAGAAAAAATTTGCAATGGACCTCTGAAACCAAGAAAGCAGTATTTGTAAGTATAGTTTATGCTAACCATGCACTGTGTTAGCTAGCTTGTAAATGTCTTTCATTCATTCATCTAACCCATCATTTCAGTAGACACTGACCATCTGCTATGTTTAGTAGCCCTAATGTTTCATGCACAAGGAACAAAACATAAGCAAGATATTACCCTTCATTCCCTTAACATACAGCACTTGGGGGAAGCTTGCAATCCTGCTAGAAATTAGGATTTGATATGATGTTACATGAGTGCAATATGAGCAATGTAGTATTAGAGGATATAAGGAAGTAGGAGAATTTAATTTTTTCTAAAGAAACAAATGTGACTAATGTATTTTTACTCATTATTTTGCCACCCATGTTATGTACAGATTTTCAGAAAAACTATTATAATTTCAGGTAATGATGATTTCCTTTTTTATGTCACTCATAGCAATAATTCTCAACAGTTTATCTCATCAGATATCTGAATGTGTGATGAAACTCTTTTCTACTTATTTCATCATTTTAGAATTTTGTATCCTTTAATAACAACATATTTAAAACAAATGCTGATATTTTGGCTTTATTGAAATCTTTGCCAAATTAATTGCTCTATTGAATGAATTTGGCCAGTATTATCTTTATATCATAAGACCACAATTTTTAAAACAATAATCTTAACCTTATTTAATTTCAAACTACGATGTTTAATATTGATTTTTAAAATGTATGCTTTTTTGTCTTCTAGTCAAAGCACTGTTAAGTTCTTTATAAATATCCCAGGCCAAGTAAGGTTAGAAAGGTTAGGAAAATTAGTCAATTAAAACTAATGGCTTATTACTTATTGTTAATTATAATTATTTTGGCTCAAATTCTAGGTTGTTGCTTGAATGTAACATATGACAATTTTGAAAATAATGTATCATAAAATTTCATATTTGAGGTATTTTCATTTTGTATCCTTGTTTCCCAACCAGACTTTTTTTGTACCAGGGATTGAACTCACAACCTTGTGCTTACTAAGCAAGTGCTTGATCCACTGAGCTAAATCCCCAGCATAACCAGACTCATTCTAAAGCAAATATAATAATAAGAATTTGATCATGATAGAGAGTGAAATGTGTATTATAATTTATTGGTTAAAATTTTAACACCCTGGCCATTTCAGGTTTTTTTTTTTTCCGGTGGGAGGGTTGGAGATGAAACTGAACCTGAGTATTTTTATTCATATGTGTCTGGAGTACATGATATTTGCATTCATCTTAGGGAGTTTATACAATTATGGAACATATTTTGATTCTTTTTATCCTTGTAGACAAATTTCATTTGTCCTTGGGGATACTTAAAATCACTCATTCATTTTTAAACTTCATTCTCTTGTGTATCTTTTCTATTTCAAATATTATGAAAGCATAAAATGGGAAAGTATGTGCACACACAGAAATAAGACATGTTTGTTTGCATGTGAATGAGACAAGTTCTATATGGTCACTGTAATCTGATTCACTAGTACTTCTAAAGGTGGTTGAGGTATAACAATTATTATGCTTTGAATTTGTGAAGTATATTAGTACAACACATTTTCACATATATTTAATCATTTCATCCAAATAATTCTATGTGAGAGGTGATTGCTTCATTTGATTCAACTGACTGTTCATGAGTTTAACCAAATTTTTAGTCATTGACCTGTTAAATTCAATAAGGCCAGAGCAAGATAATGAATTATTCATTTCATGAATATATAATATAAATTTTTCCTGATGTTGGCTTAATTTCAAAGTTTACATTTCCTAAATTCATTTTATTTTGAAAAAGTTTTCATAACTGTTTGTTAAATTATTTATAGAAAAAAGCAATGTGATGTGCAAATTGTTGACACTGCATTTACTTGATCTTATAGGTTTAAATTTAGAGCCACAAACGTCATGGGGCAATTTACGGACTCTGATTATTCTGACCCTATTAAGACTTTAGGTAAGACAGATTTTGTAAATTATTTTAATCTATAATCTTAACATGTTTATGTAGCTGTAACATTTACTAAATGTTTAGTAGATATATTAACCTATGACTGAGTATTCTTAAATACAAATTCATTTTAGGATTAATTAGACTGAGGAAAAATAGTATGTTTAACTTTCTTGTAAAATTTGGATGTTTCTTCAGTTCAAATCTGAACATGGATTTTGTTAGATACAGGTTCTTTTCTGACATCTGATAACATTATCCTAAATAGTTGCTTAGCTTTTTAATTACATAGCTTTATATATAAACCATTGCTACACAATAAAAAGGAAAGAAGCTTATGGAAATTTTCTCTCTTATAATTTCAAAAACTGGAAGCTTGCAAGTCCTGTTTATTATAGTCATATTTTTACTTTCTACTCTTGTATGAGTGTCTTCAATTATATCCACATAAATTAAGTCTAAATAAAACACAAATGCAATTTAGCTATATATGTATGCAGTATATATGTATAAAATATATACTATGTATATATAGCTACCACCATCACTATCATTATAATCTTATCTAACATTAAATATTTTGTGATAGACACAAGTCTGGCTTCTTCTCATGTATTAACTGATAAAGTCTTCACAACTATCTTTTAATCTGGGTCAGTGTTTGTCAACCAGTATGACTCCTATGCCTGTGGGGATATTTAAGAGTGTCTGGAGTCATATTTTGTGGTCATACCTGAGTGGTGATGGTGGTTGTGTATACCGCTGGCATGCAGTGGGCAAAGGTTACAATGCTGCTGATTTCCTACAATGCACCAGACAACCCTCATGCTAATACTGCTGAGGATGAGAGACTCTGAATTAAGAGCTAGTGTTTGTTGCATTTTGCAGAGGAGGACACTCAGGTTTAGAGTATTTAAGTAGTTAAATATCCGGGGCAGGAATCCAGCATCATATCATAGGAATCCCAAGCCACTACAGTATAAATACAAGATTGAGAAATGGATTCAAATCTTTTGAAAAACAAATAATTTCTGTAATCTTAAGCATTTGAAAAACAAAAATGATAATATTTTCTCTGAAGGGTTGTTGAAAGGCTTAGATAAAATAGCATATGTAAGTGTATTAATAATTTTGCTTAGCAAATTTTTAAATGCTCTATAACTTCTAGTGGATAGATTTTATTCAAATATTTTAGAAATATTCTTATTTTGGAGAAACTATTTTTCTAGATTTCATTGAGAGGATAACAACTTCCTATTTCTTTTGCACCAACCTCTCAAGCCCCCAGTATATCCATCTATATTAACTTAAGGAACCAGGAGAATAGTGCACCTCTGAATACCACTTGAAGATGTGGGATTGTTGCGTTGCTTAGATCCCAGTGCACTGTTTTTTATTATGTCTTGAGATGCAATAGATTTGACTGCAGAAAGAGTATCTACCATTTTCAGTCAGAAATTCTATCAGGTTGTGAAAACATTAACTTATAAAAGCAGCCAATTTCTAAATAGGGAAACCACAGTAGCCTCTAAACAAGGAGTCTGCTGCTTCAAAAAGTAAAGAAGCAGCCTGTGATTTGCTCTTCAGACTTTTATAGAGGGATAAAGTAAATTCATTTGGCTAAACTAATTCCATAACATCACTGGCTTGATTAATTTTGCCCAATAACTTAATCATTTTAAAGATAGTTGATTAGATTTGTGATTTTGCAATTTTGCTGAGTATTTCTTTTTTAATAGGTGAGTCTATTGCACCCTGAGTCCACACATTAAAATAAATATTTATAGGCGTTAGCATCCAGAGACCATTACTGCAGCTGACAGTGATCAGATGCATTTTTTTAATAGAAGATAAGAAACACAAAACAGATGGATAACTACTGTGTCATAGGGAGATAATGCTTTGTAGGAGCAGTGCTGAAAGGGACTAGACTTGCTGCACTGGGTATCATGTGCTTTGTTTCTCTTAAACTTGCTGGTTCCGTGTAGATTATCAATGGGAGCCCATGCTTGGACCACTTTTCTGTCACATTCAGGGTAACAGAGAGAGAGAGCGCCAAGAGTCAGGTATGATGGTGTCCTAGGATGAGTCCTTAGAATCTGCCAAATTGCATCCCTGTGGCCAAAGATAGGCTTTTTACCGCACTGTAGCCTCAAGGTGCCCTTCAGCAGTGGCCTTCTGTTTCTTTCCTCCACTCACAGCCAAAGGAGTGGAATAAGACAAACAATTCTACCAGTGAGCAAGATACGCAATCAGTCTCCGGTTCCTACCTTGGGATCATAACCACTGCCACCTCAGTTGCCTAGGTACTACTTGTGTGTCCTGGTAGCAAAGGAGTCTAGAGTATGCGGGAGATGTGGAGTGTAGTAGAGAGCACAGAAACTTGCGAAGGCTGGAGAAACAGGGCCTGATGGACTGTGGGCTGGACAGAGCAGGTAGAAAGCCACTGGACTGGTGAGGCAGGCACAAGGGAGGGTGCCACATATCTATTATCAAATTTCTCAGAGTTCAGGATGTTATTTGTAGACCAGTGACATACATACAACCTTTGCGGATCCCCTTTTCTAGTGGCCTTCTCAGAACTTTTTCCTGATAGACAGCAGCTTTGAAACTGGATTTCGTCCTTTAACACTTACATAGCTAGTAAAACAGTGACAAATGGGAGAGAAAGACATTAATATGAGCTGTGGTACTGAAATAATTCATGGCAAAAGAACATCCTCACAAAACACAAAGGCTAAATACTCAGAAAATTAATAAAGTTGACCATTTCTACAGTGAGCACAAGTCTATTACAAGAATTATTTCATAGCTGTAAGAATGGGGACAAATAAAAAATAAATAATTTATCTAGTGTCATCAGAAGGTGATGCAGAGTTGTTGAGTCTTCTTTCCTCTCAAATATGTCACGTGTCAGGATAGATCGCATCAGTTTCATTATGCTAGTGGGTCCCAGCATTCCTCATTAGGCCACAGAAGACTTACATATGCACGTAACCCTAGGCTTCAGTGAAAGAAGTCTGAATCCTGTCGGGGTCTTCAAACCCCTAGTGGATAAGCAGTCATTCATCGGTAGTTTTGCATACCACGAGCAACAAGCTCCAAGCTGAATTGCTTGTCAATTAAAACTTTGAGGCTTAAAAGCCTCAACAAGTCTGTGTTTGTGCAGAAGATTTTGGTGATAGTCATACCTCTTGGAGATGTCATTATATGGAATTAAAATGGGGATAACAGAATCACCATAGATTTTAAAATGTTTATGTTCAGTGAAAGGGACTAACTAAAGCAAGAAGGGGACATGCAGGATTTTGCTGGGTAAGGATGCGTCTGTGCAAGAGGAGTTTGCACTTACAGAAATTTGTATGACCTGTAGGAATAAACAGGAGAAGTGACAGAGGCATCATTTTAATCCTAAAAATATACTTACAACTTACTTGATTTTGTTTTCACCTAAGATTTAACATTAGCATTTTATTAACATAACTTTCTTATATTCTTTTTTTTTAGATCCTCTTTAGGCATATCAGTTTATGGAAACTGCTTGTAGGCAATGTTTTGATTACAAGGCTTAATTAAAGAGGATTCCTCTGATTTGAAAGCCAGACACCCCTTTTTGCACCTTCCAGGGCTCTCATTAAAGCTGAACAAGATGAAACTCTAACCCTGTGGCAAAGGCACTCTGATTGTTTTCTTTTGTCATAACACTTCTCATTTAATTACTGTGCTAACAATGAAATGTTTCAATATATACACTTAGAAAAAGGGACTTGCTCTATATCATTAATGGCTAAAGGGATCACTTTCTCCAAGGCACCAGAGGAGAAGAAAGTTTTGGGTTTTTTAATAAGGCAGCGGTAATGCAGTGGAGGACCTCACAACTCTGTAGTCAGACAGACATATTTCAGGCAGTTTTAGTATATATTGAATTTATGTGACTTTGGATTAGTTACTTAGCAAATTCTTTAAATTCTGAAATATTATTTATAAAATGAGAATATAAATACATATCCTGTATAACTGAGAAGTTTATTCAGATGCATGAGTGAGTGTTTTAATATGACATAATCACCAATAAAGATAACTGACATTATATATGTTCCAAACCTTTTAAATCATTTTTGCATATACTTAGATATTCTTCAACGTAACTGTATAATGACTTCCTTTTCACATGTAGTCTCAATTTATAGGTAAGAAATTGGAAGCATTCTGTTCTTAAACAATTTCCCCAAGGTTTTAATCATGGCAAAGGTGATGTCAGGAGCAGCCTGCAGACCCAGGAAACATGAATCCAGCCAATGCTGTCATAACCATTCTGCCACACTGTCTGAAAATCACTGAGTAGCAGCTTCCGGTTGCTTTACTGTTGGTGTTGTCTATGCTCAAACAGGCTTCCTAGCCTTGCTATATCGCTATCTCTTCTCAATATTTTTATTATTTCCAGTTTCTCTCCTGCTTCATCTTATTTTCTTGGTCTTTTGAGGGTAAAAGTCATGAATTAGCATGCTTTGTTTTGCATTCAAAGGTATGGTGATTTCTTTTTATTTTTTAAACAATGGATAAGGGTGACTTTTTTCCACACTCTGTGAACATTATTGGAAATCCACTTTTAGAATTTTGCCAATTTGAAAGAAGATGACCCTTCACCCTTAGGCATTTTAATTTATATTTCTTTCAATTTTTTTTGGTACCGGAAATTCAAATTTTTAATTGAATATTTTATTCATATATTTTATGGGGTACAAAAGTAATGCTGTGATATATACATATATAATGTAGAATGACTGAATGGATAATAATATATCACCTCAAATTTATGCTTTTTTCTTATCTAAATATATTCCATAAATTATGAAATTCGATAACATTTAATAAATTCTTTGTGTTGTGTTGAATGTCCCAGATGACTACCATTAGACCAAAAGATGAAGAAAGCTTTCCCAGTGTGTTTCTTCTAAAAAATTTTAAAAGAATAATGAAAACCTTCCACTTTGTATGCACCCATATGAAAAGGACTAGGAGCTTCATATCTCTCACTTAACTCAATGTTCTTCTTATAGGTATTTTTCAAAGCTTAGAAAATTGGATCTATACACTGAATAATGATAATTGTAGTCAGAAGATAAAGCATATGAAAAGTTAGAGCCTCATAATTATGAGTGGCTCAATTAAGGTAGTACAATGCATTATGCAAACAGTTTAATTTGGTCTGTCACAGGATTTTAAATCTAGTTGGGAAATGATTTGTGCATGTTACAGAAAGAATCAAGTAAAAGATTTCCATTTTCTGTGAAAGAATTTAAGGAAGTGACCTCATTCTGCACTGGTGACACTCCGCGGGTCTATGCATAACAGTGAATCAGCAAGCTTAATTGACAATCAGGGTACATTTTGTACACTCCTAGTGGCACCTTTGTAATACATGTGCCCAGAGGATTACATATCATTTATTAATATACTGTATGTCATTTCCTCACTTAGCCAGTGCTTTGAAATGGTAATCTAATCTGTAATATTTTTTGTGGTCTATGAAAACATTTTTCCCACTGAGTTCTAATGCCTACTGATTCAATGTAATATAATAAAGTCGATTTTTATTCATCTTCATGCTTTCTTTCTCAACGGTATAAAATTAGAGTTAACATGTAAAATTTGGTAAAAAAAAATCCACTCATATTCTAATATATGAAAAAAAGTATAGTCAAAATACTTATGAGATAAAATGTTGCTATAGCATCTTTTAAATTTAGCTGGAGATTCTAGGGACCATAAAGGTGTGATAACTACTTAAAATTCAGTACTCCAAATCTGTCATGAAGACTAGTCATAGGAATGTTATCATATTGACAATATTTTATTAGAAAAGAAAGATGAAATATTAATCTGCATGATTTATAGAAAGTTAAATCTATTTTCTCATTGAACTGAAACACTCATTTTAGTAAAATTATAAATCATGTACTTTAAAATTGCTTATGATCATTAGTAGTTGTGCCTAAAATCAATGCTTAATTTTTATATTCTTTGTTCAATGCCTGATCTTCAACCTGAAAATTTTAATAACTACTTCAAAATCAAAATGTTTGTTCATTAGCAAATTTAACAAATATTTATGGAGCATTAAATGTGTGCCCCTTACTACAGTCAAAACTTGGAGAGTTTTGAGTCAACATCTTTGGAAAATGTACATTCTAGATGGAAAAGCATAATAATAAGAATAAGTATGTGGTTTGAATATATTTTGAAAGATGATAAGATATACAGAAAAAAAGAAGTACAGGGGATGTAGAAAGGGACAGACAATACAAAGAGTTTTAATTCACATTTAGATAAGGTGATGTCTGCTCTGGCTACCCCAGCAAAATACCATAAACTGAGTATCTTAAACAACAGAAGCAGCAGAAATTCATTTTGCCACAGTCTGGCATCTAAGATGAAGGTTGTAGTCCCTGTGAAATCTCTCTGGTGAAGTCTTTTTTTCTGGCTGCTTTCTTGCTGTATCCTCACAAGGCCTTTGGTGCATGTCTGATGGTAAAGAGAGTGAGGGAATTAATAAGGGAGAAAAAGAGAGAAAGAGTGGAGGAGAAGGAAAGGGAAGAAAGGAAAGAAAGAAGTAGGAGGTCTCTTTTTGTTTCTATGTATAAGGATATTTATCCAGTCAGATCTAATGAGTTCTATGGCCTCATTTAACTTTTGATTTCCTCCTATTCCAAGTGCAGCCACTCTGGAAGTTAGGACTTTAACATACCAATTTGGGCAGGACACATGTATTCAGCCTGTAATAGGTGGTCACTGAGAATGCATATTTGAGCAAACCTTTGATGGAAATGAAATGACTGCCCAGGCAGACTCAAAAGGGTTTTACCTCTCTGGGCAGAGGAATAAGGCACTACAAAAACCCTATAATACGACAAGACTGGTATGATTCCTCGTTAAGGAAGCTGGTCTGTCCCCAGAGGAGTGAACAAAGTAGGAATGAAAGAGATGTTAGGTAACTGGGAACTAGAGCTAATCAGGGTCCAGATCACACAGAGCATTGGGAGGACTTTGGCTTTCCTCTGTAAGCAATGAGGAAGATTTTCGGCGAAGAGGCAATGTTTTAAAAGAATTACCACTGATGCTGTTTTGAAAATAGATGGTAGAAGGACAAGGAGGGGACAAAGGAAGTTTTGTTAGGTATCCATAGGATAATTCAACAGGATGAGAGGGAGCCTGGATCAAGGGGCTAGAAGCAGAGGTGGTAGGAAGAGAGTGGAGTATAACTAAAACTAAAAAGAATGAAACATCCCGAACCCTTTCATGCCTACTAACAATATGTTTATAATGATAATTTGCCACTTGCTTTGTTTTCTATTCATTCACTTATTTCTAAGGCATTTAATAAGAACTCACAGACAGTATGATATCTCACCCTTACATGTTTAGTATGCTTCTTTAATAAATACATTTCATTATATTTCCACAATTAAAATCAACAATAAATCCTTTATATTTTAATACTATATGTATTTCCAAGTCATCTCTGACTTTATTATTCATAATTTTTAAAAATCAGGGTACAGATGAGTTCATCCTTTATTTTTTATTGTATCTCTTCAGATTCTTTTAATGTTAAGGACTCTTTATTTCTCTTTATCTGCACACCCCCATGACATAAGCTCCTTAAAGTAGTCAAAGGAATGATCTTATAGGAGTCCTTGTATTTCAGCTGGATGTGGTTATTTTCTCTTGGTGCCATGTCATTTTCTCTTACTTTCTTGTAACAAAATCTAAATTAGAAACAAAATCTAAAGGTTTGAATATTCATGATCAACATTTCCACTGAGGAGCCTTTACAAATGTTGCTGCCTACCACAAAATTTCATACTTGTTACTGAAATTGACCAGTAATCTATAACACTGTAACTCTTCATTAGAAAATTGTTTGCTCCTACTTATTACCAGCAAGTAATCTGTGGGGTGATAATCTGAGAGCCTATTAAGGTCCAATTCCCTATCAACCTTCCCCTTAGTCATTTCAAAATATTCTTATAATTGTTACCTGAATCAACTACTTCATTAGGAATCTAAAATTATTAACTTTTCAATTTTATTTTTTCTGCATTTATTGAAGAGAACGTTTTCTAATAAATTTTTATATACTTAACTAGGGCTATTTTAAAAATCCATGCAATATAATTCACATGGGAAAGGCAAAAATTATCATTTTTAATTATAATTTAAAACTATGTAGCATAGGGAAATGGTCTAGGCATATCTATTGCTTAAGGTTCAATATTTTTGTTTATTTTATTAAATTATATTAAAGCTCATGACCTTTTTATATATGCAATCTATTTCAATCTGCTTCAATTTTTATTTATTAAAATGCTTAAATTATTCCATCTGGTTAGTTGGAGTCACTTAAAGATGATCTCTTGTTCTTTTCATGCCATTAGCCTTTGTTAATTTCCTAGCTTTCTAGCAGCTGTGTTTTGAATTCATTTTACTCCTTATTCCACTGAGGAATTAATGTCTTTCCAAAGATCCCTGGTTTTGGTCAGTAAAAAGTACATTTAAAAAATGTTCTTTGAAAGAAAGAGAATCAAATTTGACTCTTAGGTTTTGGCTAGAGCAATTGGAATTGTGGAATTTCTAACAGTTTAAAAGTGGAAAAATGCAGTTGAAAAGAGGAAAGTGTGGGAGCTCAGCTTTGGACACTGGTTTTGAAACTTCAATTACGTTTCTACATAAAAATGACAATTATACTTCCACATAAACTGCACAGTTAAACATACAAGTCTGAGGCCTAACATAAAAATTAAATACTCATCATCATACAAATGAAAGTTAAAACCATGATGTCTTACAAAAGTATAAGTTTAGATACAGAAATGAAAGAGGCCAAGCACTGAGTCCCAAAATTAAAAGATCTAAAAGAGAAATAAATGAGTTTTTATGTTTTACTAGCATTCTTGAGCATTATGCCAAGAAAATGTTGTTGTGGTTAGAGGCCCAAGATAGAATTCCATGATAACATTTTTAATAATAATGTCACCCCTCTTTTCTAGGTGAAGGACTTTCAGAAAGAACTGTAGAGATCATTCTTTCAGTCACTTTGTGTATCCTTTCAATAATTCTTCTTGGAACAGCTATTTTTGCATTTGCAAGGTACGATTTATTTGTGCTCACAACATTCCCAACATACCTGCCTGTGACATTTATACCAGTCACAGTCCAATCAGGGGACAGAAGCCATAGCAGTTACATGAGTAGGAAGGACTGTTTTATATTTTTATTAAATTGAAAGAAATATTTATCCTGTGCCATATGATGTTTTTAAATATACATACTATAGGTTGACTACACTAGTCATAAAGAAGGAAATCTTGAATTTTGATGGGAAACATTTAATATTAAGAAGAATTAACTAAACAAAATGGTTAACTTCTATAGGAGGTAAAAGAAAATTTTAAGAAGTCTGGACATGTCTTAGTCTCTAAAGTTATGTCTTAGTCTCTTTTGCCTCATTGCTTAAACAAAATACCTGACATTCAAAGTTAAAGGAGGAAAGGTTTTTTAGTTCACAGTTGGTAGAGGTGTCACTCCATAACCAGCTGGATCCAAGTCATGGTGGCACATGGCAGAGGGGCAACCATTTATGGTGGTGGAAGACAGAAAAAGCAAGAAGGACAGAGGGGGAGACAAGATTTTTTCTGTCCCTTATATTGAATCCAGTCTACTGGGATTAGGGTAGTACCAATCCAGTCAGTGGACTGATCCAGCAATCACTCATCCTTTATTCTAGCATCCTTATTCCCAGCATTGCACACTCTAGATGTAGCTACCTCTGAAAATTCCTATGACCACATGGGGCTTTGGGGGACATCTAGACACAAACCATACCATTTCACCCCTGTCCCCCCAAAGATTCATGCACATTCCTTTATGCAAAAGGCATTTAGTCCTTCTTCAAGAGTTGCCGAAATTCTAATAGTTTCAACATTGTTGAAAAGCCCAAGTCCCAAATCTCCTCTGAGATTTAAGGCAAACTTTTAGGTGTGAGACCCTGTATAAATGAAAAGAAAGTTAAACACTTCTAATGTTCAATGGCATAAGATAGACATTTCCATTCCAAAAGTTTCAAATAGGGATACAAAGGAATAGGACCAAACCAAGTCCAAAATCCAGCAGGGCAAACAATGAGTCCTGTAGTACCATGTGCAGCATATGAAGCAATCTGTGGAAGGATGTGAATTCCCAAGGGCTTGGGTGGCTCCACCCATACAGCATTTTTGGTGATCATAGCTCTCATGACTTCTCCCTTGCCTCCTTGCACTTTTCCTCAGATATTCCATGTTCTTGGCTTTTCCAAATATCTGGGGTCTCCACTGCACCTTTGGCTTCACACTCACAACTTCACACACTGCCTTCTTAGGGGCACAATGCCTGGTCTTCCAGGATTTCTTCTGTAATCTGGGTGGAAGCCTTTCTGATCCCATAACTTTTTCATTATGCTTGCACCTAAAATCAATACCATGTAGAAAATGCCAAGGTCTGCTGCCACCTGAAGCAGTAGGCAGGCTTCCTTCTCTGTTGGTTTTAAGGGTTGAATGCCTAGATTGCTGAGCACTCTGAAATCAATCCTGAGAAAAAAATTCTCTATGCTGCTGCCATTCTGGAACATGGTGCTCTGGGTCTTTCTTCTCAAAGCAGTTTTTCACTTTTACAGTTTTGAAACTGCAAAGGGTAGAGTCCTGCTGTTTATTGTGAAGCACTCAGGCCATCTTTTCTATTCTACTGTTCCTTCTCATCGAGGAATTCAAGATCTCCTCTGTTCTTTGCAGTCCACAGCTTTACTAGAGCTTGACTTTCTGGTCAAACTTGCAATGCTGCAAATCATTCTGTTGGGCTCTTTGCTCTTAATTCTCAACATAGATCTGGCTAAAAACTTCCAACAACAGTCATTCCACCATCTTGGCATTTCACTACCTTGAAATTTCTTCTGCTAATTAGCCTTCTGCCTTTAATCTCAGTCTCAGGCAAAGTCTCTGGACATGAGCAAAATACAGACAAACTTCCTATCAAGCCCTAACAAGCATCATTGGTAGTCCAGCAGCCAATGCAGTCTTTCTTTACAGCAGAAACCTGAGCCTAGTCTTTATAGGCTTTCTGGTCTTTTGAACTCTGGTTAGAACCTCTCATGCAGTACAACCTAAGACTTTCTAGGGCAGGTCTTTCAGTTGCCATCTCCAAACCTTTCCAAATTCTTTCCACAAGCCAGTTCCAAAGGCTCCTGAATCACATTGTCAGGTATAGTCACAGCAATGACTCCACTTCTCTAGTACCAAATTCTGTCTTACTTTTCTCTCACTGCTGGGGCAAAATACCTGACACCCAAAATTAAAAGAGAAAAGTTTATTTGGCTCAGTTCATAGAGGTTTCAGTCCATAACTGGCTAGTTCCAAAGCAGGGTGGCATGGTAAAGAACAGTTCATGGTGCCTACAAGGCAGCAAAAGTAACAAGGAAAAAGGGGAGACCATCCTCTTTTGTATATCCAGTCTACTGGAATTAGGGAAGTGCCAGTGCAATCAGTGGACAGATCTAACAAGAACCCACTCTTAGTCCGAACACCCTTAATCCCAGCATTGCACACTCTAGATTCAGTTACCTCTGAAAAAATCTTATGACCACATAAAGCTTCGGGGGAAATCTAGACACAAACCATAACAGACAGTATCAAGTATCACCAAGCAGCTACTCTCTTTAGACTGAGGGAGAAAGGACAATAAAGGGACTAATAGCTAGAGAAAGTCTTCTCTCAAGGATGTCTTGGAATGACTACCCTAACCATGTGCAGCATAGCACCTGGCAGTGGGTAAAGAGACACAACAGAGGGAAGGAAGCTGTTTTGCTGAAGACATTTGCTGTCATCAGAGGGTCGGCAGACTGAGATTGACTGTAGAAGTGTCTTATTCTTGGTGAATGCTGTGGGTAGGCTGAAGATTCTTGGAATCATTCACTAATGAAAAGAGGAGAACATGCACTTAAGAGGCAGCAAGAACACATGTAGGTGGGCTACTGAACTCCCACAAGAAAGATAATAATGCAGAATTGGCCTCATCATGGGGCAGCAAATCCTTGCCTCTGTCACCTTGCAAGGTCACTCTGGTGCCCTCTATTGGCAAAGTTTAGCATTTGGCTGGCTGGTGAAGGAGAATTATCCATTATCACAAAGCGGGGCACAAAAGAGTGGATTGGGGTTGGCAGACAACAAATTAGTAACACACATATGTACATACCAGAGTCTGCCAGGCCTTCTAAATATTTTTGAATGATCTATAAATCTGATATGTTTAATTTAAAATATTTTAATATAATCTAAAAATTAAAGTTTATAAGAAGATGTAATTTTTATAGAGATGACAATACTTTTGAAAGGCCCAGCATCCCTATATGACTGACCCCTTCTTGTGGTTGCTCTACAAACCTGTCTGTTCTGAGTTTCTGGAGTGTCCCTTCACAGAGCATCGGCTTTTTCATTCCCTTGATGTCTAAAGGATTTCAGTGGAAATCTTGCTCAGGAGCCCAAAAAATCTAGTTTTATAAGGTAGCTTGCTAAGATAATGGGATTTTACATTTGCAAAATCAACCATTGTACTCATTTCCTAAATAGTGTAATGGGATTTTTAAATTTTAACTGAAGAATGTTGTCTTGTGTTCTAAATGTCATTCACACTGTCTGTTTTATCTTGAATTTCTTAAATTGTTTTCATAAATCATCGAAAGTCTTTTAAAAAATGATATTTTCTTAATATCACCTACTGTTCATAGATTCAGTCAAAAAGATGAGGTGAAAAAAGTCATTATTCTAGGCATCACATATATTGTGTAAGATATAGGCCATGTCCTGAAGGAGTGTGCATCAGCTATATCTATATTGTTTCCTTGCTCCAAAATTGTCTTTGATTTCTCATTTCCTTCCTTTAAGTGGGCAGGAAATGGTCACTTTATTCCCCACACCTTCCCTATACTTTTCTTTTCAACCAAAGGATTCTATTTTCACTTGAACATTTTTAGGCTTTTACGTAACTTTCCTTTTGTCCAGTGAACCTGGAATGGATTTTCTCTTCCTTGTCATCCTGAATTACTCAATATAAATTCTACTTAACTTCTTCTAAGTACTAACAATTGTAATGACTTATATAACATTTTATAATTAATCAGTGCTGTCCTTTGAGTTGCAATTCGAATATTTTTTTCTTTTTCTATATTTAGAAACTATCTCTCCACTAAATTTTAGTTGTTGAAAATAGGAACCTTATTTTATGCTTTCCATATCACCATTAATATTTAGCTCATAATAAATAGTGAATATCTGGAATGTGAATAATAAAATAACTAATTATAACCTTGCATTATGCCATACTATGACATAGAACAATAGGGATGTATGGGTTTAAAATGAAAAGATTTTAGTTTAATTCTTAGATTCATGTGCCTTTCAGTTCTGAACCTCAATTTTTTAATTGTAAACAAGATAATACTATACTCCTCTTAATATTTTCATAAAAACTCAATAACACAGTTAAAACCACTTTTATGTATTTGCATACATATAAAAATGTTTCCATATGCAAAACACTGCATTGTTTTTAGCACAAGTGTTAATTACTACTTTGATATATTTCCTTTCTATGACAAATCGATGTGACAGTTGGAGGGAGGAGAAACAGGCCACAGCCTCAGTTTTACTGACACTGTGTTTTAAATGTGCCATTTGCTCAGCCCTTGATCAACTAAATCTCATTAAATTTGGGGTGTCAATCATCTTATTTAAAAAAGATATTTGAATATGTTCCATAAAATTAAACAGATAAAAGAAATAGAACACTTATAAAATTGATGTGTATTCTGAGAAGTGATTGCAACAACGATTATTATTTGACTAAATGTATTTACTTTAAAGACAAGCAAACCTGCTTTCATATGTTTTCTATGACATTCCTCTCTTGGACTTCACTGCCCTTGGTTTAGACTTCGACAGAAGCAGAAAGAAGGTGGTACATACTCTCCTCGGGATGCAGAAACAATTGACACTAAATTCAAGCTGGATCAGCTCATTACAATGGCCGACCTGGAGCTGAAGGACGAGAGATTAACGCGGTGAGCACACTCCTTTGGGCGAACAGTGGTCCAGAGGGCCCAGAGCCATGACCCTGTCCTGACCTATGCTTGTTGGAAGTGTTTGTGGGGCTCCAATTTACACAGGTCACAGGGATCTTCTTTCAAAGGGTGACCTCCGTCTCCTACATACTTCTCACTGGTGTTCAGAGATTCACTTAATCTTCCTAATATTTTGAGTTCAGTATGATCCTGGGACTATAATGTTGAGCTAAGATTTTTTTCCTGAGACAAATATTTTTACACATTAAACCTTTAAAATTTTAATAATTAATTTCATAGACTTAATGATAGATTCCTTATACATCAGATATTTTTTCTACAAGTGTCCACAATTAAGTTACAACTTTAATCTGGTTACATTTATAACATTTATAGTCCCTTCTTTTAGTATAAAATGCATGAAATTCTAAACTGTGTATGACATTTTCATTTCTAAAATTGCTTAGTATTTAAAAACTAAACACATTCAATTCACGGTACCAAAAAAAAAAAAAAAAGGCACAAAGTAAAAATTTGCCTTCAAAAAAGAAGTGTATTTGTGTACATAAGCATTTCACTGGTATGTTTTAGAAATATTAAGGTGCTTAGTTTTAAGTAAAAATTATTTTATTTTTAAAAGTATTATACATTATTCAAAATCTTGGTGCATTTTAACACTTGTCTATTAAGATAATCCATCATATTCCTAATAAAAGCTATCACCAGTTTGTCTTGGAAGTTTATGTTCTTATAAGATCTAACAATATGTGATGCTTATAAGTGTAAGATTATTAAGAAGTATTGCATAGCTCTCTCATTTCGAAATTACTGTGTTTTTAAAAATAGGACATTAAACGTATTGACCATTGAAAATTATACATCATTTGTGATTTTCATTTATCACAGTTGGTCTTCACCTAATATATTGACTTGTACAGGAATGTCTAAAAATATCTAATGTGTGCTATAGTGGGTAGTAATTCCTAAGGATTGGTATCTTTCCAAATGCTATGAAATGGTTATTTAGTATTATCACTAAATTGCAAGAAATTTTGGTTCGTAGGATATGAAAACTTACTTTTTAAACATTTGGATATTGATCTCTGTTTGCATTCTAATAGTTTATTCCTTTCCATAAGTATGTAGTGTCTCAAAGATTTCAGTATAAAGTGATTGCATATTACTTAGGACATAGTTTTCACATAAGAAAAATTAGTATAAGAGGTCAATAGATTACCAGTATAGCTACCAAAGCCAAATCATATCACAGGAGCACTAGAACATTACTAGTACTAGGCTCTGTCCTGGTCCTCAACAGATCACACTGCAAAATAAAGGAAAATCTCTTTTCTTCCCATGAGGGACCAACTGAATTTCAGAAATTTCTTCCTTTTTCACTTTCTGCATACCTTTTTCAATTATTTCTGGTGCCTTCACAGGCTGGGAGACCCAGTTTCTTTCTTGTCCCTTTCTTGAACACCTGCAAGTATACAGGGATAATTTTGGCTCTCTCTGTACAATTGATTTTAGCCCCTTGAAATATTCATTTGACTGTTTGTAATAAAAATGTGAACTTTGAGGAGCCCATATCACTTGCACAGCTTTTTCAATTTTTCAAAAAAGAATCTTTATTAACTCCCCTCCCTCAAAGCTCATAGTAGGTAAATCTTAAAGAAATGTAACATAACAAAATGAAAAAACATAGTATGGGAGAAAGTATTTTGTATCAAAAAAGTTACTACTCTCAGCTATAGAAACTCAGTCATGAGGTTCATTTTCCTCAAAATGTGTTTTTGCATCTTGCCCCACTTCCACTTGTGATCACTGCGTACAATCACTATGAAAAAATCATAAGGTTTTGCTTTGGGTTTTGATTTTTACAGTAGTTATCATAGTGGGCTACAGAGAAGTTTTGGGTCATGGAAATGTGCACAGGAACTTCAGATTGTTTGTTGTAGGACATTTATAATCCAAGGGCTGACCTTGACTCCTTAGTATTTATTTTCCTGATTCTATCCTTATTTATTTATATATTATGTTATTTGTAAAATGCTGTAGAAATGAAATAGCATTTTGAATGAATTTTATTTTTCACGCCATAGAAAATCAGTATTTATTACACCAATAGCAAAATTGGAACTATCCATTTCTATGTTTTCCACTTTTTCATTTGTTATGACACAAAATACATGTCTGTAGTAATAATGGTACACAATAATATGCTCAGTTGGATTTATTATAAAATTTTATTAAAATAACAACTAAGCGGTTTGAATATTAACTTTATTACAAAGATATATGATCTTTCATGTCACTCGACGACAGACTAAGAAAAAATAATAGCTGAAAATAATCAGCTACATGCACATACACATAAGGGCCTGTCCATCAATGGAGCTTTATAAGTCTTCATTGTTCTTGCAGATCTAAATCTCTTCAAAGTCAAATGGTAGATTTTGGAAGTGAAGGATTGAAGTTAACTCCCAATGTAGTTTGGCATCTTATTCCATGTCTTCATCATCGTCGATGAAAGATACTAATTTTCTTTTAATCTACCCACCTACAATATGTATAATAGTTTTGACTTGCATTTCACATATGTCTTTTTTCTTCTAGTCTATCAAACTTTTCATAGTAAAGTGAGTTTGTAATTTTTCTTAGTGTTGTATGTCTTCATGTGGTCAAGAAAGAAATGATAAGAAAAGGGCATCTAATTAATAATTAAAATATTAATTTTAGAGAGCTAGTGATAGAAAAATAACATTTGTTACTAACTTCTTTTAAAGACTTTTAGTTTTATAGTTAAGAAATTAGTTAACTGTTTTATGTTTTCTGCTTGCATTTTAAAGCCCACCCTAAAATTTTTTTATTATTGTATTATATTCCATCTTTTTCCATAAAGAGTTTGAAGATACACTCTCCTACATTATGCTTTTTCTCCCTGAAGGAGAACCAAAGTCAAGTTAGAATTCAGTATTCCTTAACTCCATGGGAACATTTAGGGATATTCTATGATAATTTTTACATTCATAATTAGGCTGATAATTACATTATAAAATGCACATTTTATACTACATTGAAGCTAGGCCATACAACCTACACATTTTAGAAATGATATTTAATATTTTGGGGATCATAGATCCCACACTTATCAAATACAGAAATGGCCTTTGGATTTTATTCTCTGATAAACAAAGCACCTTTTGTGATGGCTTCTACCAAAGCCACTTACTTAGTCTGTTGAGGTAAGGAGGATTTTTATTTGTTGGCATGATCAGTAGACACAAAGAGGTAAGATACAAACCTGTATCTATAAAATCACAAAGCTGACTGATGCTGAGAATTGTCTTTAAATAGTTTATCTGTAACACAAATTACCTTCCCAAGAGAATTAAATAACCTAGCAGAATGTTCATAAGTTAAAGATTTGCTTTAAAATTTATTTTTCATCATCTTCTTTTTCATACCTGTTACAGAAGTTTTGTTTTCTCTGGTAACTAAATCAGGAAAAAAAGTAGTTGCACAAAATTAATTAAGAAAATTTTAATTTCTTTTAGGCTTTTAAAATTTTCCCCAAAAATTTGTGCATATTTTACTTTTATTTACCTGCATATCTTAGTTAAGTTAATGCAATTGTACATTATTTTAAGTTTGAGACCCAGGCATGGTGGCACCTGCCTTTAATCCCATTGTTCGGGAGGCTGAGGCATGAGGATTGTTGTGAGTTTGAGACCGGCCTGTGCTACAAAGTGAATTCAAGGCCAGCCTGAACTGCTTAGTGAGACCCTGTCTTAAAAAATAGGATCAGAGATTTAGCTCAGTAGCTTAAGCCCCTGCCTGGCAGGCACTAGGTTGTGAGTTTGATCCCTTGTATTAAAAAAAAAAAAAAAAAAAAAAAAAAAAAAAAAAAAAAAAAAAAAAAAAAAAAAAAAAAAGGAAGTTTGAATGAACAAAGCAGAAATCATGAATAGAACTAATGTTTTCAACAAAATGAAATGAACTTTTGAGTTATTTGTAAAATCACTATCTTTAATGGAAACCTTCTTCATAGCTTTCTTTTTCCAGTATCTTTAGAAATATGCAAGTTGAACTTTTGCTACATATATCATGTTTTTGGGAAGTTTGCCACTTAAAGAATGCTGTGCATGCATACTGTCAATTTAAATAAAAATGCATTAGGTATTGTTATTTATTTTTGTGAAATTAAAAACCATCCCAGTCTACTTTTAGAATAGAATAGAATTTGCTACCATGGCAATTGCTTCTATTATGAGCAACTATTACATCATCACAGTGCATGTAATGATTTCACTTAACTTATTTAATACTTTGTAGTAGGATTTACAGATAAATATCTATATATCTATATATATCCTTAAATTGTTTAAGTGTTTGTCCATGATCATATATCTAGTAAACAGAAGATCCAAGATGCTAGTCTAGTGTGCTTGATTCTGAAGCATCAATATACAACTACATTTGTGTGTATATGTGTATCGTATTTAACTGTAACGCAAAATAGAGATCAATGTAAACTCTTAGAGAAGTACCATGCCATTCTGCAACAACTTTTCCCATGCTGTGAATAATTTTAAGGAAAGATCTGCTGCTTTTGATTTACTTACTGTCTCACGATATGGGGCAGAGAAAAAAAATGACATTATAATGCAGGATAAATTTGCAGAAACTGGAAAGCCTTTAGTAGTGTAATTCTTATTTTGGTTTCAATAAGAATACATTATCTTTGACTGGTATGTGAAACTCCAGGTAAAATAGTTTGTATTTATTTGTCTCACAGTTTGATAGATTTAGGTCAGTTTTTCACTGCCTTAACCTGTCTTTGAAAGCAATGGCAAAAAAAGTGAACCCAGAATATAAGAAATAAGGTAAAGTAAAATGAAGTTTAAGATACCTAATATCCATATTATTGTAGTAGAAAATCAAAAATAATGCAATATGTTTCAAATACTAAATAAATAATGAATCTTTACTTCCAGATACTCTTCATTTTTCTTTAGACGCAAGGAGATTTTTGTCATCCAGTAAGTTATGTGGTAATGCAGAGCTCTGCTGTGATTTTAATTTTGTCAGGTGGTGTGTTCTGTATTTTAAAATATATGATCCTGAGCATTTTGTTGCTTAATATATTGTTTTTCAAAGCCAAAAAAATGCTTTCTATTTATAAAGTATAGTTTATAAAACTGCATGCTATTGATATGGTAAAGTTAACCTTATCAAAATGCACATTGATTCATAATGTGCATGTCTTGGGAATTTGCTGTGTTCTCATGTTGTGTTAGCTTTGATAGTAAATTAAGTGTTCACCTAGATTTCTTTACAGGTTTCTTGTTCTATTAGTACCATGACATAAGAGGAGAACTCTCCACCCGATGAGTGAAGTCTGGATTCATACGTTAGACAAGCTAATTTCTGCGTTTGTAGGTGGTAATCTCTAAGGAGCAAGAAAATAACATTTTTTGTTGTCTGCCTCTGTGATTCTTACACAGAGTGATATATTTCATAGAACTTCTGCTGCTTCTCAGACCCATAGGTAGCCAACTATGCATGCTTTAGAAACTCCCTTGATGGTCAGAAATGCCATTTGTATCACAGCACAAAAATTTCTTGACAGATTCTGAGAGTAGCATAGCAGAATGTCAACATTAGTTGACATTAGACCCCAGCATTGATTTAGTGTACCAGAGATAATGCATTTCTCCATACAAAGGATATGAATGGAGATGGAGAATTAAGATGCTTCTGATTTCAAAATCACAAATCTACCACAAAGAAGAGTCAGTCTCCCTGTGCTGTGAGGCCAGATGGGGTCGATACTTCTGACATTCTGGTTGACCATGCATAGTACTCATTGTGATTAAAGCAGAGGAGGCCAGTCCTGTTTCTTCATTAAGCATAGTCAGCATTTTGGAATAATAAGCAATGTTGTTCCACTTCCCAAGGACAGAATTAAAATAGTTTTATGAAAATACAATTTCCTTAGAATATATGCTTGAAAGAATTTTAAAAAGTTGTCAAAATAAGATGATATTGGACTTAAGATTTAATTGATCACATCGCTAAAACACTCATTATCAACCAGCCCTCAAAGCTGACCTCTTGGCATTCTAGCCTCACAAGTGATCTGGCTGAGCACCTCTGCTAAACATCTTCCTTCATCATCATAAAACAGAATCATTTTACTCCTGAGGTTTTCTTCCCCCAACATGCCTCTATTTTTACAAACACTTAGTGCCTCTATTTTTACAAACACTTAGTGTCTTTATTACTAAATTTTCTTTCCCATAACTAGGGAATAGTGTACTTTCAGATTAAGCCATTACCTTGATAGAGCTGAACTTAATCGTTTAGGTTAATCACAGCCTTTAGAGAACAACTCCAGATACATCGTATCAGTTAAAGAATAGCTGATCTCCAAGTTTTCTGAGGACCTTCATTGCTTACCTGCCACTCTAGAGAATAGGTCAGGCTGTAAGATCTTTTTAGATTGTGTGATGCTTTCTATCTCCTCTTCATTAAGTCCTTGCTGAGATTTCTCTACCTCTTTACACAGCTGTCAGTAATCTCTCCTCTCTTTCTCTACTTCTTCCCACTGCCCTTGAGATTCCTAAATTATACCCATGGTTTTAATTTAGAATACATGGTTGGTGAAATAAAACATCTGTCAAGAATCTACTTTCAAATGTGCTAGTGTGGAGAGGCCTAATAATGAGGCAAATTTGACTCCTGCCACAGTGGAAATCTCACTTCAGCCCATTGACATCAGAAAGAATTTGGCATTCCCATCTCAACCTAAAAGACTATTCTAACTTTATTTGAACGAAATAAATCTGAAATAGGCACCTATCATTTGCTAGGCACTGGAAATACTATCATTAAGAAAGGAAAGGATACTGCCAAAGAACTGCCATTGAAGTTGCTACTGCTTCTCCTAATGGTTTGTACTTACAGAGACAAAAGATATGTTGGGAAAGTACTAGATAATGCTTATTAGTTGACTATTTTTCTAATTAAGAAAAGTATTGCATTACTCAGTGATTCAGGTGGTACATTACCTTTTTAAAATGAAGTCTTAGAATACATTGTAAAGAACCCGGCATTGGTTAGAATATATTTTTAATTTATACTGAGAGCAGCAAAAAAATGATTGACCTTTAGATAAAAAAATAAAGAAGGATCTCAAAGAGCACTATTTAAAAACCTAGAGCAAGTAAAATCAATGAAAAAAACTAAGGTATCTTTAAATTCATTACAGTAAATGTTTTGGAAAAATAATGAAATGTCACTATAGAAGTAGAAACATAAAATTTTTGAGTAATGACTTGATGAAATGTATAAACAAAAAGATCACATGCAATATTTTGTATTTTGGGTTTTTTGTTTGTTTGTTTTGGTACTGGGAATCAAATCCAAGGCCTCGTGCTTACCAGGCAGGCACCGTACCGCTGAGCTACATTCCCCAGCCCTCGTGTTCAATATTTTACAAAACTTGGACAATATTAACATGTTTTTCCAGAAAGATTCTTCACAAGTTTGTTATTTAAATAGTTAGTACATATTGTATACAAATACATATTTTTATATCAAGGCAATAAATTTGAATTTCTTTTATTTTTGACCTGACTTAACTGTTTCAGTAGAAAAAATAATGCTTCTCTGTTTGTCCTCTGCCGTTGCTAATGCAAATTTATGCTTCTCATCTATAGGCTATCATCTATGGCTCTCTATTAGGACTATATTTTAATTCCCTATAGATTTCAGCTAATTGACCTTGGGGGAAAGCCGAGTCTCTGTGACAGTATTGCCTTCAATCACCACTGCCAACATAAATAAATGGTTTCTCTCTGGATCCATCAAGAGTAATCTGAGTGGAATTTCAGTTTTTGATAGACTTTAAAGAAATGAGCCCAGATGTGAAATAATACCCTCTTCAACCAAAAAAAAAAAAATGGATTTAAGGCAGTTAAGATTTATGTAATAAAAAGTGTTTAGCCCTGTATATTGGGCAGTGGTCAGTTATGTTGAAATCTGGACAATTTCCAAATTGATTTATCCACTAGTGAACTGAATATAATTTGACGATAATCTTCATTTACATAAACAAATGAAGTGTTAATTCAGTCTAAAAATGTTCGTTTGGCATTTTTAAAAATGTGTTTTAAAATGTTAAATGAAAAGAAATTTTTAATTTGATTTTGAACATCTCCTCAGATCATTTGATTTAAAAACAGCACTCCTTCTGAATTGTTGATATTTATGTATACCAATTCCTGTGAGTTTTTTAAGTATGTATCTAACTAGCTGTTCCTACAAGGAGTTAAATTATCTCATTAGTGAATAATCAGTGCATTTCTTTCATAGCATGTCTTATCTTTTCTAGCTGTAAAAAATTTCCAAATTAATAGATTTTGCTATTTAAAAATAAAAATTTAAAACTTCAAGGAAGAATAAATTTAGAATGCAACCAACACCTAAGGGATAGATACACCCCGACAATGTGAAGCTAAGTATTAAAGCAATGATATATCTAGACAGTGGGATGAGGGAACCTAATTTTTATTTATTTAATTTAATTAGTTTATTGATTGATTGATTGATTTTTTGTACTGAAAATCCAACTCATGACCTTGCTCCTGCCAGGCAGGCGCTTACATCACTAAGCTAAGTCCCCAGTCCCCCTAATTTTTATTTGAAACCAGTAATTTTTAACAAAATGTTTTCTCGATTTTAGCAGTCCAGAAAAGTACAAAGAACAATCTACATAAAAGCATTGAGTTTAGTTGCAGAGTAATACAAAAGCAAACAAAAACAAAATATAATGTTCTCCCCATTTTTTACAGTTGGCATCTTGAGTAGGCAAAACCAATTTTATTGTTCTCATATCTAACCAACGAAGTATTTAGCACTTGTTAGCTTCTAGTGTTAGATGATCTGATACGGAATTTTGTTCTTTAAAGAATTGTGTATTCAGTATTGATAGATATAATGATAATGCTTATTTAAAGCTTTGAATTATATTTTGTATTTAACAATGACTGATTCAATAACCTTACTATGCGTAAGGTTAGGAGGGATATGTAATAAGCTGAGCATTAATCCTGCCCAAGCCATTAAGTGTATGTGATCCTGACTGCATAGATCCTTGTGCATGTACTTAAATAGCCCTAGCACTAGGTAGGTGATTTGTCCTTGATATTTTATTATACAGAAAGGAGTCATTACTTTATTTCTTGTAAAACATTGTAAGGTCCACCAGAAGTTAACATTTGAATCAGATTTTAAGAAGTAAGTAGAACTTTCTTGTAAGGGCAACTCCTGGAAGGATAACCAAATTGAGGGGAGGGATATAAAAAATTATAGTATAGGCAACATACCTAAGAGTGAGCTGCAGGGAACAATGTCAGAACTGTGGGCATGATTAGAAAAGTTTCAGGTGATTGTATAAGAGCTGGATTAATATAGGCATTATATTAGAAGTGTGTTTGGGAGCTTGAACTGGTAACTGACAAACTTGGACTTGAAGTCTAGGTATTTGAGACCACTCTTTATGCAAGGACCTTGATTAGGAAACATAATATAGAGATTCTTGTTGTTTGATGTAGCACAGTTACGTCTGGCCAGTTTTGAGTCAAATTTTAAAAATATAGTTTTGTAAATAAAAAAATTCCTTCTTTTTATCAGCGTTGATTGTACAGTAATATGAGCAGGAGCAGCTTGTGTCTTAAAAAAAAAAAACCAGAAATAACGATCATAATATTAATAGTGGTAAACAGCATGCCTTGCTTACTAAAACCAGGGATTTAATCCACGCACTTTACATATATCACTTTGATTTACATATACTTCCCCTGTTTTCCATGTTAGGAAACTAAAGAACAGAAAAATTAAGTAGCTTGATCAAGATAATATAGTTGGCCTCCATTGGAGTCAGTATTTGAAGTCAATGAGACCATCAGACTTTATAATGAGAAGAATTCACATATATCCACACAAACTCAACACTTAGCCAGTTATGGTTTAAAATTAGAGAGGGCTTTCAAATGCAAAATAAAATACAAACAGTAAAATTAAAATTCCTGTGGAGTTTTACATTGAAAATTAATGGGCTTAGAAAACATATTTTAGCTATTCTCAAATGCAGAATAGAGGTCAATATTGAAAGATGACAAAAGATGTGAATAATAAAATTTATGCTTTAGCTATTTATGGATTACTTATACTTTGATGTGATTATTCTTGTTTAATGTTTCTTGGAGATTTCACAAATGTGTACTGATTCTTCAAATGACTTATTAAAGACTTCCCAGAAATTAGTTGTATTAGATTGCAGTTATCCCAGTAAAAGTATTTTTCCAATAGAAATTTAAATAATTCTTGACCCTCTGGGGAAATAGAGAAATCTTTCCCTGAGTCCTGACATTTTGTCTTTAATAGCTAAATGTGTTACTAAATCATATATAGCATGTTTGAATGTAATCAATCCCAAACAGCATAGTATTTCCTGTTACTGTATAAAAGTAATTTTCACTTAGGTCAAAAATTTCTGTATCCATTCAGAGGCAGGAAACACATCTTGCTAGCTCAAGCAGCTTAGTTGCTTATGACTTAAGCTCACTTAAGATTTGCCCCAGCCAACACTCTTTCCTTTCGTAATTTTGAAGAATATGACGGCCTAGGAATATCAGATCACCTGTTATCTAAGGTAGAATAAGTAGTGTGGGCCTAACTCATCATTGTCTCTTTTTACTGGTGATTGCTAGAAGGTAATTATTTCTAATAGAGATTGATTGTTTTCTCTTTCTCCATTGCATCTGTTACTATGTCAAAAATATTTCCAGTTTTCAGACACTGTTTCCCCTTCCCCAAGTCAAGGATTCTTCTGATTCACTAGCCCATTCATCTGTCTCTATAGCTATCTATTTAGGTCAGACGTTCTCTATTATTTTCTGAAAATTTCTCTAAGATATTGTTGGAAATTCTTAATCTTATTCATCATAACTCTTTATTCAGCCATTACTGTCTTAGCACTTTGAAACCATGTTTGTTAAAGAGATGCTAAACCAACTTACATTCTATGAAGCCAGGAGATACATCCTCTCTGAGGATACTCATTCTGAACTGAGAAGTCTGTCACTAGGTGCCATGATACATCTTCCATAAGCTCTTTTTTTCATCAATTCCTCTTTTGTAATGAAATATTAATTCATACTTTCCTCATTGAACACACTTCTCTGTGATCATTTCTAAAGTATTCATTACGGTTTTTTAAAAACATCCAATTATTTTCTTTCATTCATCTGTTACTTCAAAAAACAAAAAACAATAAACACAGCTTGCCAAGTGTAGTAGCACACACCTGTAATTCCAGAAGTCAGGAGGCTAAGGCAGGAAGAAGCATTGTTACGAGTTTGAAGTCAGTCTGGCTACATAGAGAGCCCATGGCCCCCTTGACTTATATAGTGAAACCTTGTCTCAAAAAACCAAAGCAAACAAACAAACACATCTTATACTTTTCTCTTTAAAAATTTAGTAAAATCATTTCGAGCTTTATTCAAAATACAAAATTTTGAAGTTCACTTTATTTCATATGTTTTATACCTTTGTGCTTTGTTGCAGTGCAAATTTGTTGTGCATGACATTTTACTAATAGTACATTTATCTTTAAGTTTGCGTTGCATAATCTATTAAGCAATTAAAATTATTTCAATTATAAGTAACTTGGTCAATGACATGTCACAAAAAGTAACTGAAATTGTTGAAATTTGTTGTGCTTGTATATTCATCTAAGCTCACTCATGAAGCAAGACTTGAGCAATATGATGTCATTCTTTGCAGATTCGTTCTCCCACATTCAGCATTATCTACAGATAAAGAGAATTTTTTTAATTCATATCCCTCTTTTAGATCACTGTATACTATGCAGTATACTAAAAACTGACCTGCTTTTCAACCAATATCCAAAAACTATCTAACAATACAGTATAATAATAAACTTCGTAGCTGGAGAAAAAAGCTAAGCTATTATTTGGCCATATTTGAATCTAAGTAAAAGTTATTTTTTAAAAAGTGAAATATAATTTAAAATAATGATTACATGTTGAAGGCATAATACATAATACATTACTTACTGATTTATTAATTTTTTGTTTTTAATCTAGAACGCTTTCAGAATGACCTGTCCCTTCCCACTCACAATGCATTTAACGCAATCTCTGTTGCAGGTTACTTAGTTATAGAAAATCCATCAAGTAAGTTTGTGAAATATTTTTCTTCTTTCTTGAATATTGACTTTAGATTCACTGACTCAATGAATCTTATTGTGTGGTTCCCTTTTTGTATGTTTGTTGGAAAACCCTCTAAGCTGGATATAAATCATAAAAGCATGACTAATTGCATGGTAACTGGAGAAACGCTTTCTCTCTCTCTAGGGTGAAGCCTGCATGTCTGTATTTTAGCTTGGGAAGTAATATGGGGATATTTAAACTCCTTGGGGCTTAAAAACCATGTCATTATGAGAATGAGGTCACTGCAATATTTTATATCTTCTAAAACCTTGTAATGTATAAAATGTTTTCTCTATGACATAGAGGTATTATGTGCTTTAAGATTCAATGATAACTTTATGCCCTTACATTTACTTGAAAAACTTTATTCATTAAAATGGTAAATCCTTCACTTGAAGTCACTGAGAACTTGAAGGACTCTTTTGTACTGTCAATACAAGGAAAGTGAATTTAAAAAGGAAAAAGTTATCTTTGTAAACATGACAGAGTGACTTTAAAAGACCATGTTGTTCATGGCCTGAGAAATGTTCCTCTTTTAAATGTCACCAGTGCAGCCAGAGCACAGACTTACACACAAAAAAAGAAATTATATATATATGGTCTAACATGACTTCATTTTATATCTTTCTTTACTTGGAGACCAATAAGCAAGAAATCCTTTCTGCAACATGTTGAAGAGCTTTGCACAAACAACAACCTAAAGTTTCAAGAAGAATTTTTGGTATGTTATCAGCAGTTGTCACAACATTGCAAGACCTCCAGTCGTTTCATGTGTCACATTTCATGTCCATTTTAAGCATGCAAGGCCATGAAAGACTCTGGCCTTGATAATCAATACCCAATTACCAGGTTGATTGTTTGGATAGTAATGTTACACTGGGAAGCCTCTGGCGCAACCTGATCAGAATTCTTCACCTACAGTGTCAGGAAGAGGTGCTCTTCTTCAGACCTTTTCCTCAATGACTGTCTGCCCTCCTTATCTGATCTTTCATCAGAATGTAGACGTGAATTTAGAGTGACATAGTCATTAGTTTTTGTTTGTAGACAATTTTTAGTTTGTAGCTCTATATTTAGATAATTGCTTCAAATTTAGACACCAAACAATTCTATTTCGTATTTGTCTGCTTAGTTTACACTAAAGGGTCAGAAAAATATGAGAACAGATATTCCCAGAAGCTATAATAATATTATTTCTAGGACTATTCCAAAGTTTAAAAAAATAAAATAAGTAATGTCTCTGTTTTACAAGGCTTATTTTTTAAGTTATTATGGAATAATTGCTATATCACATTATGGAGATACATATAATTATTTAAAAGTTGTTTTAGTATTTTATATATCTATAAAATTGAAAGTATTTAAAATACAATGGAGATATTAGACCTGCAATCTACTTTGAAACTTTTAGCATCTTTCCTTAGATGATTATTTTATAAAAATTAAATAGATTTCTATATATCAGTAAAAACTCTATTTCTGTTTTTATGCATTTCTTAATGTGTGAACTTATAAAACGAAGAATCAGACAATTGCCTTCGGTAATTCAGGATTATAATATTTCATTCTCTCAGGGAACAATAACAAAAATGTGAGAAGATTAATGGTATTTCCTGCAGCTTTTTGGTTATGCTTCTTAAGCAGTGTTGGTCTGGATTTAACAAAATCAATGAAACCATAAAATTTTCCTTAGCATTTACACAGTAAGAACTCTCAATTTTTCAGGAGCAAAAGTATAATTTGACTAGAATACAAGCGAATATAATTACATTATGCATGACTGCAGTAGACAAAAAGTTTTATTAGCAATAACATTTTCACATAGCAAGAAAGCTTCTAGTTTAACTTTTTTGGAGATTATGCTCTCTTAACATTTAAAAAATTATCCTAATATTTTATTAAGTATATTAAAGCAAAATTATTATGCCATAATGAATATATTTGATATATTGAACTTTTCTAATGTAGTAGGCATTTTATTTGGCACACAGATATGTGCCAATTCAATGCTTACCAGCTAAGTGTTCTTGGACAAATTACTTAAACTCTCTGTGCCTCAATGTCCTCATTTATGACATGATAATATCTGCCTCTGAATAGTGAATACTAAAGTGATTGAATATGTGCAGTATATGAACAGTCCCTGGCACAAGAATTAATTCTTTTCATGATAGTTCCTATTGCAAAGAAACTAATATTATGATAAGAACTATAGGCATATATTTTTAAAATTACAACTATATTATATGACGATAGAGGCGTACATAAGGAAGAAGGGGTCAACTTTGAACAACTTTAATACAAAATGTTGACTTCGTGGATATGAGAAAGGAATCTGGGGAGGGGGAATGGTGGGAAGGGAGAGGAAGTGGGAGTAAAAAATATCAAGATGTGATATGCATATATACCAGTTCCCCAAGACGAACGTTTTTACTTTGTATCACAAACATATACTAATCTAAAAAAAGGAAGGAGAAAAAAGTTGACCTTTTGATAAACTATAGAATGATGGGAGTCAAATAAGACAAAGGGTAAACTGTATTACAGAGGGGCTAAATGCAAAAGAAAAAGGAGATGTTTAAGTTGCCTGGAATCCCACTGAAAACAGACCAAACAGTAGGAGAAAAAGCTGTTAGGGAAGATCATGGAGTCCTTGTGTACTCTAATCCAAATAAGGTCACCCAGTGTAACACTACTGTCCAGAAAGTCAGCCTGGTAACTGGGTACTGCTTAGGAAGGGCAGTCACTTAAATCTATAAATGGAAACATGTGAAATAATTACATAATAGAGGTACTACTTTTCAATCTATTTCCCATACACCTTTCTTTTCTTAGGTATTCCCACAGCCTTGGCGAGGAAGCTGTTCTAGGCTTCCTCATTTGATTATAATTTTTTTTTTCTGAGCCTTTGGCGACAACGCACTGGAATTCAGATGTTTACACTATGCCTCCCTGTGACACATACCCACCTGTCAACAACTGTCCAGGTTTACTTTTGGGTAAAAACTGAAATGGGGGATTTACTGAATTAAAAGAAATAATTTATCATGGTGTTAAAAAATGCAAAACACACATTTTAACTTTTTTCAAAGGAATTTGTGAAGTTGAGACCTCTAAAATGGAAGACTATACATTTCATAAGGATCAATCATCAGCTCAACAAAATAATGAGCATAATTTCTTGCACTAACTTCCTCAAAGCTACTTATATTACAAAGAGCAAGGTACACAGAATATCATAATTTCTCAGCCAGATGTCATTAGTAGATCTTATTGACTCTTTGTCTGTGTGTGCTAATTCTCTTGCAACGGTGATCAAACTCACAACCTCGCGCCTGACAGACAGGCACTTAAGCCACTGAGTCAAACTCTCAGGCCTAGTTTTGTGAGGCAGGGTCGCACTATGTAGCTCAGGCCGATCTTGCACTCGTATTGTAACCCAAACCGGGCCTCGAACTCACAACGCTCCGCCTATGTCAACCTCCCGAGTGCTGGGATTAAAGCCGAGCGCCACCACGCCCGGTTTGTGTGTGCTAATTCTTAATTCCACCTTTGTATTCCACTATCAATTAAACAATACCTTTTAAGTACAGGAATTGACCTTTGGCATCTTCTTAAACTGACCAGTGTGGTACCAATTAATAGGCATGAAATCACACTGCCTGAGGAAAAAAAAAACAAAAAGTAAATCATTTCCTCTTCCTACTAAATAGACATTAAAATATTAAATAATAGTGTGTACTCCATGAAACCATGAGTATCATGTAAAATGATCACTAGTATGGTTGCTACCTCTCAGGGCTTCCCAGACTGCACAGAGATTATCTCAAGAGAGGGAAGTAGCTCAGCTAGTCAACATTATTGAGATAATAATGGTGAAACTTTAGGTAAACTTATTACTATTAATTGGACCTTATTTCCATAGTTTCTAATTTGGAATTTTAAAGGTTTTGAATAAAGAATTGTATTTCACTAAGGGAAATTCTTTTGTGCCTCTTCGATTAAGTGTAAACTTTGCAATTACTTTATTTAACAGGAATTACCAAAGTTTCTTCAGGACCTTTCTTCAACTGATGCTGATCTCCCTTGGAATAGAACAAAAAACCGCTTTCCAAACATAAAGCCGTGTACGTGCATTTATTATTATTGGCTTAACTACAAAGTGTTTTAAAGTGTTAACAATTCTACCTTTCTATATGACTTTAATGTTTTATTAGATATTAAATTATAATGATATATTTCCTTAGTGATGATTTCAAGTGGTAACTCTTTTAAGTTGTTAAATATTTATTAGAGTTAATGTACATGGTTTTCAGCTTATTCAGACAAAGTTCACTTATGCAGGTGCAAGAAATTGTAGCTCTAATGGTTTCATAGCTTTGTAATTTAACCCAAGTAAGGAACTTGCTTAACATCTTCCTAAAGACCTAGTCTCGAATGAAAAGAGAACATTTGCACTTGACTTTGAGAATTAGTTTCCCTGTTAGACTGTAACAGCCTTACAGAACAGTAAAAAAGCTTTTGCAAATACTAATTGGAGATCTGAGCAAATGTATACTTACTGAAACTGGTTTTATAAAGGAGGCAGAGGTTTGCGTCACCATATGGCAGTTTCATTTTTTAATCAATGAGAAAAGAAAAAGTATTATTACTTTAAGAATCAGGAATGCTGTGAAGGGAAAGGTGTGACATATAAAGTTATACGTCTTATGTACTATATTTTGTGAACAGATGCCTCTACTATATCAATATTTTGATTCAATACATTTTATGTTAACCAATTAAGAAACGATATCTTTGATGCTCTGAAGTACTGTTTATTTCAAAATGTAAAGATTTGAACTATTCCTAACTTGTGGTGCACATCTGTAACTCCAGCTCTGGGGAAAGTAAGGCAGGAGGGCCACAAGTTCAAGGCCCATCTGGACAATTTAGCAAGATCCTATCTCAAAATAAAGATATTTTTAAAGGCTAGGGTGCAGTACCCAACAGAGCTCCCTGGGTCAACCCCAGTACTGCAATCAACCTATCAATCCTAATTTTAAAGTTAACATAATTTATATATTCTATTTTCTGAGTCTTTTCAAAAGTATATTGGAGAATTCCTATACTTCCTAAAAATGAACTTTTCTATCTAAAAAGATAAGAATTCAGAGGATATTTGCAAAATGTAAAATCTTGTAGGACTTGGATAGGAAGAAACTAAATTCTGATATTGTAGAACTAGAAGCTAACTTACACATGAAAGGAACAAATTTAGAGAAATGTGATATAGGGGTAGTAATCTAATGCAATTTGTTTTGTCTGAAAAGTAGGATGGGATGCAAGTATTGCCTGAAAGTATTTCTCTAACAAAACAAGTTATAAGTAAATGGCTTTAAGAATAAGCTAGTAAATAAGACTTTGTTTACTTAGGAAGTAAGAGATATTAGTAACACAGTTCTAAATTTCTAAAACTATGCCCTTTCTCAACATACTCTTTTGTTCTCCCTTTCAGAGAGTTAACCTGAGTTGGATATATTGTAAATATAAATGGAGATTTCCCATGTTTTTATATTTAGCTGCACAAAATTTCAAGACTGCT
Source organism: Dasyprocta punctata (assembly GCA_004363535.1). Lineage (NCBI taxonomy): Eukaryota > Metazoa > Chordata > Mammalia > Rodentia > Dasyproctidae > Dasyprocta > Dasyprocta punctata. Next base: position 3,327 of record RJWM01009467.1, on the reverse strand, counting down.
GTATGCTTATTCAGTGGTATTTTGAGAAAATAAATACTGTAATACGATTGAAGGACAGTTAGAGTGGAGTAATTTATGTTTTTTGTATATTTTATGTATGACTGAATTAATATGTAAGAAGTAATTTGCATGAGTTTAATTTATGTTCAAGGAATATCTAAAATGTATAGAATTTGAGATCTTAAAAAGGTATTTTTACTATGACTTTTCGGTATTTTATTATTAAGATCTCAGTGCATTACTATCTATATTCTCATTTGGGTAATAAAACTAGACAATTCTAGTTTATTACTTAGAGGTTAGAATTGGATTAAACATGATTGATATAATGAAATAATCTTAAAATAATATAAGGGACTGAGAAATATAGCCGCCTCAACTGTTCATGTCTGAGATTAAGACAAGCAATACAGAGTGCATTCTACTGTGAATTACATTAGTCACTATAGTATATTGTTCTGTGTTCCATACCTCATAAGGTTTCTATGAGAATTAGATGAAATGATCATGTGAATCACTTTTCCCAGTACTGGAACACAGGAAACACTAAAAAAATATTAGTTCTTATGATGGCTAGTCATCGACAGATTGTTTCCAAGAAGATGAAAAAAGACTCAAGATATATGATGTACACGTACCAATTCCACACAATCAATGTTATCATTACCTACTGCAAATGTTACTAATAAAATAGCAAATAAAAGCTGCTAACTTTCTGAGTGAATAAGATTAAGCTACAGCCCCTTGGGGTCTACTCCCTGGAGAAAACAAGCACACTTCCCTAACCTGGGTTAGAAACCACACTGTAAAGTCATAGCCACCTCAATTAACAAGACATTTGTTTCACACAGATACACAAGCACTACAAGTGAAAACAAGGTATTTAGACTGAATATCTTATCTCATTGCACTTGTAGATAACCCATAAAGCTGAAGAAACGTATCTCTCCCTGTGGGGAATGGATATATTTTAATAGAAGCTCCAGGGTAGCCTGAATGAGCTAAGGAAAGTGCTTCTTTCCCTCTCACTAGTGTAGGAAGCAGAATTTCAAATACCCAGTACATTTTAGAAGATATTAGTTTACAGGGCTTTAGATACTGGAATTAGCTGCAAAATCTTGGGGAAGAGATTTCCAAATCTCCATTGGACAGGACACCATGACCTTAATATTCCAACACCGTGAAGAAAAGTTCAGCTTGTTGACTCAGCTAGTTACAAACAGGCATTTTGAATGCATCGAAACATGAAGGCTTCTCTTCCTGAGGTACAGGGCTAGCAACAGTGTCATTAAAGCAGATCATAACAAAACTCATTATCTGTGAGGCAGAGGTCACTTATAAAATTCTGTTTAAATATTCCCCATCTAAATTTAAACACATTGAGTAGGTAATGGTAATTTCTAACAATATGACTTAATAATTGTAACATAGATGCTTAAGCTTTGAAAACATTTGTATTGAGCACTTGCTATAAGCTTTCATATTAAGTTTTCTTTACCAAGGTTAGACAAAATAAATATTATAAGTACTAACTACATTTTCTTATTGAGGTAACTAAAGACTAGAAAAGTTGAGTAGTTTATCCAAGGCCATATGTATGAGAGGTAGAATAACAGTAAACCTATTCCTGTTACTTTACCTATTTTTCTTCCATGAAAACCACAGCATCAAAAATCTTCAAAATAATATAGTAATTTTTTGTTTTTGTTTTTGTTTCTGTTTTTGTTTTGTTTTGTTTTTGAGACAGGGTTTCGCTATGCAGTTCAGGCTGAATTTGAACTCACTTTGTAGCCCAGGCTGGCCTTAAACTCACAAGGATCCTCCTGCCCCAGCCTCCCAAGTACTGAGGTTACAGGCATGAGCCACTATGCCCAGCAATAACTTAGTAATTGATATATTATTATGTTATTCTCATGATTAATTATCACTGAACAGTCCAGTTATAATATAAACTTGGTAAAAATAGGAGAACATATCTGATGCTTTTCTTTGAAGAAAAATTATGGATACAGGGTAGCTAATATGAGACCTTAAAATATTCTAAAGAAAAATAACCAGAAAATTTGTGTTAAATCAGTAATAAACTAAATCAATAAGTAAGAATAAATGGCCTAAAAAGATACCTAAATGCATACAAAGATCTAATGTATGATAAAGGCAGGTTTTTGAATTAAGGATGGAATTTTGAAAAATTAGGACTGTTCATTGTTCCATGTAAGAATAACTAAACAATATAAGGTATTTCTATTATTTCTTAAAAAGAACAAATGAAATGAAAGTTCAAAATACTTTAACGCAAGCCATAGAAATCCAATAAAATTTCAGAAGTTATAGAAAATGTGTAAAAATAAGAATACTTTATATGATAACTATAATGGTTGACACACAAGCAAGAAGCTATAATAAAAAAATTTAGCAATTTGATTGCATAATACAAATTTGTGTAAAGCAAGCTAGAACCAAAGATAAATGATACAATAAAAGAAGTTTTATCCTGTAATCCCAGCACTTAGGAGACTGAGGCAGGAGGATCTTTCTGAGTTCAAGACCAGCCTGGGCTACAAAGTGAACTCAAGTCCAGTCTGAACTACATAGTGAGATCCTGTTTCAAAAAAAAAAAAAAGAAAAAAAGAAAACTTTTGGGAGCTATGACAAAAAGCTGCATATAGACCTAGCATAAAATATTTTTAAAAAAAGAAAAATAAAAAATATAAAAATACCATTACCATAAAAGACTTCTGAAATGACCTAAAAAAACAATCAAAGAAGCTTAATTTCACTTATATTTAAGAGAATTACATAAAAACAAAGAAGCATCGATTTGCATCTGTGGAAAGAACATAAATTACAATATTTACCACTTTGTGATAAGGAAAATAAGAGGACACAGAATCGCTCAGTTGTTCAGAGTATTAGTTAATAATGTTAGACAATCATTTGGCAGTGTATTTCAAAATTGAAGATGTGATTTTAGCACATGTGCTACCAAAGCGAGCACAAGAGAGATGTGATTTTAGAATTGGTAATTTTTCCTACAAATTTACTCCTATATATGTGCAAAAAGTTCAATTGTATTTACTCATCATTTTGCAATAATTAATTATATTATGTAAATCATCACAGAGAATTAAATAAGTATATTCAAACAACAAAGACTTTTTTAAAATAATGAACTAGGAATATTTATGTTTATATGAAAAAATTAGGTAAATTTAAAAGGTAACTTGCCATGCAGACTGTATATGATACCATTTGTAGTTAAATTTCTAAGAATATTTATATTAAATGCTGGATGTATATATATATAAAGAAATATATCAACAGTGA
>RJWM01009466.1:0-67959 GCA_004363535.1 Dasyprocta punctata | reverse complement strand
TTTGTGTATGAAAATAGTAATTAGCAAAACATGTATGAGCCAGTTCCTATCTGTAGTCTTCCATCGCCAGTTTTAAAGCCACTCTGTGGTGTGACTGGTCTTCTGGGTTTGCTGGTTTGTTCCCTGTCCCTACACTATGATCTACACTCATGGATGCGGAGTCATGGTCTCTCTGGTGGGCAGTGCCTGGTGATTGGCTGCTGGTTAGCGTCCCTATGGGAAGTAATGTTCTCTGTTTCCTGGGGCTTAGCAGCAAGGAAGCAGAAAAGAAGTAAAACTGACAGATTCTATCGGCTGCAGAGTGAAGCCCTGGAAAACTCAATATAAAATGTGTCTAATCATGCTCTTGGCAGTTAACTAGCCATGCTTTATCTCATACACACATGTGCGTGCACACACATGTACACAGAACTGTGTTTTAGGGGTTCTTATTTGACCTGTCTACATAACATCATCTTTGTCACCATTATTATTAAAGTTTTCACTCTCCAAAGGTAAATGAATATAGAAATCAGACATCCTATTCTATTATTGAAAGCCCTTAACAGTTGCATAACTAGAACATTCCCAAGCACCCAATGCATTTTGATCTGGAGTGTACCAGTTGTAGAAGTACTGGAATTTAGACACTCAGCTACTCTTCTCAATTTTTGTCCTGATGAAATTAATTTTAAAAAGGCATTTTTAAAGGTCATAAAATCGTTTGTATGTTGTATTGTCACTTACTGCTTCTAGACAGTAACTTTGAAAATTCTCTAAAAGAATCATGAAGAAGCAACGAGTCTTAAAAGATCTTCCAAAGGACCCTCCTATTACACAGATGGAAATAGTCAAAGTGAGTATTCACAGTATTCCTCACTTCTAGATGATGCATCCTTCTAAGCAACACCACTTAGGCATCCTGACAGGCAACAGACCAGAAGGTGAGCAGCCAGGCACCTGGATTCAAATCCTAACTTTGCTGCTTAACCAGCTCTGTAGGCAGGTTAATAAACCTCTCCTTTGGCTTTAATTTTCTCAGCTCATTTTACATATAATAAAAGCAGATAATAACAAATAGTTGATATAGTAGTGCTTACTTAGTAAACTTGTAAGGATTAAATACACTAAAATATGCTCAGCACAGTATGAGTACCTAGCATGTGATTGTTAATTGTTATTCTCTTCCATAAATATCTCCAAGCATACTTTCTGGAAAAATCAACTTACATTTGCTTTAAAACAGGAGCCTGAGCCGGGCGTGGTGGCGCACGCCTTTAATCCCAGCACTCGGGAGGCTGAGGTAGGTGGAGCGTTGTGAGTTCGAGGCCGGCTTGGGCTACAACGCGAGTGCAAGGCCGGCCTGAGCTACATAGTGCGACCCTGCCTCAAAAAACCAGGGCCGGGAGTTTGGCTCAGTGCCTTAAGCGCCTGCCCTGGCAAGCGCGAGGTTGTGAGTTCAATCCCCGGTGCCACAAAAAAAAAAAAAAAAACAGGAGCCTGGTTCTACCTAATGGCCATGGATAGTTCTGACTACAGAAGAGGCGTCCATAATGACCAGGCCTCTGTGGATTTACTGAGGACAAACCTCATCGCACCAACCTCCTTTCTGTCTTCAGTGGTATTAGTAACCTCTGAATTGGGAAGGGGTACATTTGAAAAGACTCCAGCTGGGCCACTGACAGAGCTTTGGTGATAGCTTTGTCAGAGATGTGCAAGTGATAGAAGACAGATAGGAGAGTGAATTAGTAACTGATGAAGCAACTGCACAAAAATGTGCAGGCACATGGGACAAAGTCAGCTGGACTGGGGATATTCCCACTAGATAAAGTCCTGGCCCTGGCCTGGCCTGCAGAGCCATTGAGGACCTGTAGTAACTGCGGGTAGGGGAAAAGCAGATACATGAAATATAAGGATTAAATTTGTAATCAAACTGGCTGCTAATGTTCCTTCTAAATCTAGTAGTTTTCAAAACTACTTGAATGATTGAATAGGACCACCATTATGGTAAGGTTGAATTTTGGAACACAAAAAGAATGTTTAGAAAAGTAAAGAGCTATCTCAGTAGGCCCTACATTTTTCTATGTCTGGGATGTGCCAGAACCTCCTGGCAGCACTCAGAAGGGAGATGGTGACGATGCCAGGCCACTGAGTACCACAGGAGGGGTGATATGTGGGAAGCATCTCCCTTAGTGCTGTGCAGATTTCTTAGAGGTAGATCACCTCAGTACCAGTCTTCTATTGTACAGTAAATGGACCCCACACTAAGCAGAGACTGACTGCGCCCAGTGACCACATCAACACCGCTCTGCCCTCTTCCTGCCGGGAGTTTCTTTTGTGTCCCTGTGTGCTGTGATATCTGTGCTGGAACTCCTCCAGGAGAAACAGGAATACAGCTTTTATCTCTGTTATTTCTGAACTGCTGTGGTGTCAACTGACCTGGTTGGATTAATTTTTAATAGAGAGATTGTCATTATTATATCCAGAGCCCTTCATGACAAAATGCATGACTAAATCCAAAATCACTGTATCCAAGGAGTTCTGGTCTAGATGTGAAAGTGCACTTACATGGTGTTTTAGGATAGAAATCTGATTTAAAGCCTCACCTCTTTTCTCTTTTGCTTTTGAATGATTTTCCTGTAGCACTTGTTTCATTGCTGTAGAGTTACTGTTGAAAATGTAACATATTTCCCAGCAACCAGTTAGGAAAGATCAGGGAATGCAAGTGGCCACTGTGTGTGTGCCACACCGTTCTTATTTAGATTTGACCTTGTTGTTCTAGTTGAGTACCAACTATCAAAACATGAGACAGCCTTGCATTTTTAAAACATTTCAAACAAAAATGTGGGAATAGTTAGTTTTACTGATTTTTTTAAGTTACATTGAACTATGTATTACATGTCATGTTATAGCTTCTTTGAATAGAGATCATTAGATTATAAGATTTCATGATAATAAGGGAAAAACGGAATGAAGTCATGTAACTGTTTTATGTTGCATAGGTAGGAAACTTCACTTCTGTTTTACATACAGATAGTGATGCAACATTACTTTTGATTTTGTTAACGTTGAAATTCACAATGCTTTTACATTTTCCATTTTTAAATAAGTGAATACATTCACCCACCCATATAGAAAAATGGTACCTGTAGGGCTATTATTTCTTCAACTGTGTATTTCCTGCCTACCACTGGTGACACTTGGAAAAGGACTAGTTAAGTGACTAGCCAAGAACAGAGCCACATCTAGGCATGGTGTACACAACTGTAATGCCAGCACTCAAGAGTCTGAGGCACAAGGATCACCATTAGTTCAAGGACAGCCTGGACTACATAGCGAGACCCTGTCTCAAAAAAGAAAGATGAAGGAAGGGAGGGAGGAAAGGAGGGAGAGATACAGACACAAAATAAAGCTGTGTTAACAAACAAGAAAACTTGAAAATGACCCCAGGTTAGCCACCATGTGTCAAATAGTCATTCAACTCCACGGTTAGTATTTTATAGTGGATTCAGTTATCTTTTGTCAGGGACATGTTTGGCCATTGGGCACTGATTTTGCAAAATGTTGCCTACAGATACTAGATCATTGAAACCTTAGATTAGGAACCTCTTTTAAAGAGATATTCTGCTAGATTCAGACAAATTAAAGGGTTTGGGAGCTAAGGTAATACCTCTCAGGATTTTTTGTTAAGTAGGAATGTCAAGCTAACCAGCACAGCACGGACTGCTCTGCCAAAGCCCTCCGTCCCCACCAAGCTTCTTGCCCTCCCCCAGCTGTTCTGCTCCTTTGCTGCTCAGTGGAGAGGGTGTTGGCCATGCATTGCAGTTCAAGCCATCAGAACACTTTCCTTGTCCTTGCCCAATTGGTTTTAGTTCTGCTGGAACCTTGCTGCTGTCTTATAAAATAGAAGGTGCAGACTGCTCAGTGTAACAGGTCCATTTTATGCAACTGAACACCAGATTTATTTTTCCTTTGAAATCACTTTCCATTCACCCTCTCCAAACCACACCTCTCTGACTATGTGTCACCCTCTCCTGTTGGCACATCTGAGCTGCTCATGCCTGAGCCCCTGACTATCAGGCACAGGTGGGCAGCGCTACTACAAAGTAGATGGGGGGAAAAATAATAATAAAGTAGATGGGGCAGCCCCGCCTGTTCACTTCCAGCCTTTTCCAGCACAGTCCCTGCACAGTCCCTGCTTGTGGAGCCTCAGCGGACAAGCATCTATCTTAAACAACTGCTTGCATTTTTCAAAATGTTTATAGTATCTGGGTTCCTAGATAAGTTGAGTCTCTTTAAATTTTGAGAACCTATGGGCTTCATTCCACATGAAGTCAGGTTTTTCAAGATTAATGTGTTTATCTCTGCTATTATATCATGGGGTCTCCAGAAATCTCAGGCCATCATCATGTCGTGAAGACCTAGGACATTCTGATAGGAAGCCCAGACCAGGCAGGCAGGAGACGTGGTTTCCAGAGCCAGCTCTGATCATTGGTGATGTGTTTCCTCTCACTTCTTTCGGTTTCCAGTTTCCTTTGACCTGCTGTGTTGGATCAGTGGTTCTCAAACCTGACGGTGTGTTATGGTCATCTGGACAGCTTTTACGTGTGCCTCTGTGTATGTGTGTGTGTGTGCGTGTGCATACTTAAATTTCATCATGTCACTGTATAATGTGCAAGATTGAGAAATCACAAGACTGCATTATGAATGAAATTACACTGGCTGTATTACTTTATGATTGTAATAGGATCTTTTTAGATAAAAAGCTGACTTCATACTTAAGATAGTTGTATACATTTTAGTTTCATGCTGAAGGAGCCACTGTTCCATAATTCAATATCTAGGAATCCAGAATTTAATTCTGGGCAAATTCAAGCCTTATGTAAATCACCAACCCACAAGTGAAGCTAAAGTATCACTTTTTTTTTAGTGCAGAGTATTACGAATGAAATACTACTTATCACCTGAAATCTATCTTTAAAATCTTTTAGGTCTGATTTTTTTAATAAGGGAAGGAATAAATTGAGACAGGTCTTATAGAAGATAGAAATAAACATCACCTTCTTGCCTCCCAAAATGACAGGTTAGGATTTTGTGCTAAGTATAGTTTTTTCTTATAGATTGTCTAGAGAGAATTTGTACAGCTTTGTCCCCTATGGGGTGTCCTTTTTTTTTTTTTTTTTTTTTTTTTTTTTTTTTTTTTTTTTTTTTTTTTTTTTTTTTTCTGTTTCGAAAAATGTATGTGTGCTTCTGCTTTTAACTGTAGTCTTGAGCAGTCAGTTTAAGTAAGAAGCATGAACCAGAACTGTGTTAATCCCACACACTAAGCAGAAGCACACAAAACAGCTTACTTTCAAATGGCCTGACCAGAAGCTATAACCCTCCATCCATGGCCCTTGCTGGACAAATGTGAACCATGGCTGCGTCAATGAAGGACGCGAAGCCCTGGCACTGGGCACCGGGTGCCTCCCTCCTTGACCCGCTTGCTTTTCTCGTTCATAAGGTCCTCACAGGGAGGGTTTTCATCACGGACTGCCAGGGAGGCTGAAATGTCCTGTTGGCCTGCTGTGCCCAGGCTGTTCCTCAGAGTGGCCCTGGCAGATTCTTTTGAAAGCAAGTAAGAATGGACATTAAAGGTAGCTAATGGACAGATGTAATGTCACACCTTTAAAATTCTAGCACTCAGGGAGGCTGCAACAGAAGGATCACAAGTTCAAACCTAGCCTGGGCAACTCTTAGCAAGAGCCTGTCTCAAAATAAAAAACCAAGGGCTGGGATGTGGGTCAGTGCAGAGGCCCTGGGTTTAATCTCCAGTATTGCAACATCATCATCATCATCATCATCATATTGGATGATGACTATCAGATGTAGTGGTGATTTTGGTTGGTCATGGTGTCTTAAATCTGAAAGAAGACTCATTCAGTGGGCCCCTCCTGAGGCCTTCAGGAGCCCTTGGGAGCAGCAGCGCTTGCCAGACACTCTTGACCTTCGACCACCTTTATTTTCCAGAGCCCATCCCCACCTTCTCCTCCTGGCAGCGGGAGGACACAGACTCTGATGAAGCCCGACTCTCCCCGCAGGCCGGGCGCCTGATTCGCCAGCTACTGGAGGAGGACAGTGACCCCATGCTCTCTCCTCGCTTTTATGCCTATGGGCAGAGCCAGCAGTACCTGGACGACACAGAAGTGCCTCCTTCTCCCCCCAATTCCCACTCTTTCATGAGGTATGTTCTGTGCTGCTGATAAGCAAGTGTGCCTTCCCCACAGCATGAGAAAAGACCAGAATGGTGGTGGTAGCTAGCAGTTTTCTGAACATTAGGTCATGAGGATGTGGAGGAACTTTGCAGCTGAACTGTGGCCCTTTGCTAACCATAAACATGAGCGACAGAAAGTTAGATCACTTAATAAGTGGGACATAGAGAGCTTAGAGTTGCAGGATGCATCAGTGAGCTGCTCTTTCAAGAGGACAGGGCAGGTTGGACTCTCATCCTCTGCACCGGCAGCATCCCACATTCCCAGGGCCTCTCCTGACTGTCACAGCTCTGGCAGGGGACTAACCCACACTGCCCCCTCACAGGCGGCGAAGCTCCTCTCTGGGGTCCTATGATGATGAGCAAGAGGACCTGACCCCTGCCCAGCTCACACGAAGGATCCAGAGTCTTAAAAAGAAGATCCGAAAATTTGAGGACAGATTTGAAGAAGAGAAGAAGTACCGAGTAAGTGTCCCATATGTCCCTTTATGTCTTGTCCCCAGTGTGCCCACCTGTCAGCAACTCAGCAAGTGATACAGTTCAAGGGGCTTTCTAGGGAACCTCAAAACAAAGACAGTAAACACTGAAGACTAAAGCCTGATGAATCCTAACCACCATGTGTGCAGGTTTTCTTACACTGTCACAGCCAAATAAAACAGTAAAGGTTTAGGTCTACGTTTTATAAATGTATCAGTTAGCATTGAATAATTTATCAAAGAGCATTGAATGAAATCCTTTGGCTAAAACATAACTCAGGACTGTGTCCTGAACTTGGTCAGTACCAGGCACGTGCTACTCCCACTCTGTCCTCAATGGTGGCAGCAGACGTCTGTCATGGTGGCTGCAGCACAGACAGAACCCTGCAGGGAGCAAAAAGAGGCCTGCAGAGCCCACAGGGGCCCATGATGACAAGGACCCAGCATTTTGCCTCTGAGGAGTTGTTAGAAGGCATCAGAAATGACCAGTTATGACAGCATGATGGAATTATATTGTGAATTTGCCCTGACTAATCATGGCTAATTTCTTATGCTGGTGGACTCAACATTGCCTTCCTATGTAAAATAAAGACAACTGTCCAATAAGCTTCTTTTTGTTGCCTCTACCAAAAAATTTACTCTGGACTTTGCTTTCTCAGCCTTCCCACAGTGACAAAGCAGCCAATCCAGAGGTTCTCAAGTGGACAAATGATCTTGCCAAGTTTCGGAAGCAACTTAAAGGTAGGTGACAATCGGGACCATGTACCAAGCCCGGGGCAGAGTCTGTCACTCAGCAGCCCACACTGAGTGCCCAGCTGGAGCAATCCAGGGCTGCAGGTGCTCTTCAGGGTGACAGCCTCCCTGTCTTTCCAAGGTCTCAGTCCCAGGACACCACATCGGCTAAGAGGCAAATTCTGCAGCACTTGTGCATCTCTCCAAATCACTGATAGGAGGATGATGGTTTCAGGCCAACACTTTGTAAGCACCTGTTTAATCCAGGGCTTCATGCATTTTGGCGTTAGGAGAAGACATGTAGACACAGAGATGCATCTGAAAATCATTTGGCCCCTTTCCCTCAAATAGCTTGTTCTCATTTAGAAGACTATCCTATAAACAACTGAATGGAATAGAAAGTTAAATAATATAAAATGTGGTATAGAAGTTAGGGAGAAATTGGCCAGTCAAGCGTTAGATCGGGACACATCTTTACCCGCCGAGGGCAGGGATATGCAAAGGTGTCTGTCCCATTGTGAGAACAGCAACAGGCTGAGGCAGCAAGAGCATAGCTGTTAATGGGCTAAAACTTTCTCAGGCATTAGGGTTTGGGAAACATTCCAGATAATCCAGGAAGACATTATCATTATTTTGGGTTTTACATAATGACTCAGGGATTTCAACTGATATTATAATTAGATGCTCGGGGAAAAAAGATGTAGCTAAGCAGTTATTGACATCACAGAAAAATAACTTAGGTTCGGCAGGCACTGCTGCTCACATATCCCCACCCCCAAATCTTCTCACCTAGAATCAAAACTAAAGATATCTGAAGAAGACTTAACCCCCAGGATGCGGCAGCGAAGTAATACACTCCCCAAGAGCTTCGGTTCCCAACTGGAAAGAGAAGATGAGAAGAAGCAGGAGCTGGTAGATAAAGCACTCAGGCCCAGTGTCGAAGTCACCCTGGATTCGATCCAGAGGAAGCTCCAGGAGAAGCGAGCAGAGAGCAGCCGCCCTGAGGACATTAAGGTATGGTGGCTCTGAGGAGGCTGCAGGGAACAGCTGACCCTAAGCGGTGGCAGCCAGCAGGGGACAGAAGCAAGGGCATGCCCTAGGATCCCTGGGAAAGCAGCACCTCTGTAGATCTCCTGCACATCTAGAGAAGCAGATAAAATGACTGCAGTGTGTTTTATCTGTGGGTGCTTTGGTTTTTAACTACAGATTGAATAAGACAGCTCTGTAAATTACAGAATGAACCTAGTGAGGCTAAAGGGCAGTTTGACAACTCTGAGGTGGAAGGATTACAGACAGACAAACTCCCAGGCCTGCGTAACCTGTAACCTTAGACATCACTCAGGCAGCTAAACTAAGCCCCACGTGCCCAGGAGCCCTGCTTTCCTTGGTAGAGAGCACGCGTCCACCGAGTGGGGGGTGAGGCAGCTGTGACCGTCCCGCTGTGCTGTCCGTGCTGCTGGCAGGAGGTCAGAAGTGGCTTTTCTGAGTGAGCTCTGGACAGAGCCAGGGAGAGCTGCTTTATGGGGATTCTTTTAACCTTCCTTAGTAGTACATCTGTTTAATTAAATAAAGAAGTTGGAATATTCACAAATGTTTTCCCCTCTTTCATTTCTTGTCCCTGTGTTTATACAGGATATGACCAAAGACCAAATCGCTAATGAGAAAGTGGCTCTACAGAAGGCCCTGCTGTATTATGAAAGCATTCATGGTCGACCGGTATGTAGGGCTGAATTTTCTGACTGCAGTCAGTAATCTGGCTTTGGGAATGGATTTTCTATGTCCAGTATCTTATAATAGGGATCCCTCAGGTTTGCTCTCCTTACATTGAGTTAAGGGAGGTTCATTGCATATCAAATTACATTCAAGCTTTTCGAAAGGTTAGCCATGAAGAGTGTTCTGTTATCTAACTGAATTTAAAGCTACAAAGAAAATTCATTTGCAACTATGGTTGAATCACTGGAGTCCTAGTCAAGGTGGGAAGAGAAGAATGTGTGGGGAGCCCTGGAGCAAGAGACTTCCCAGCCCGTGAACTGCCCTTAGCGTTAGTCTCTCTCAGCCCACAAGGTTAGGGCTTAGGCTGGAGTGCTGTGCCCTAGCACTCAAATCTTCCTGCGATGCAGCCACAACCAGTGCTGGTCTCTAAAGAAGCAACAGCTGCTGTCAGAAGCAGGAGTGTGAGGCACCCAGGACACGCCCCGCCTTTCTGAGGTAGTTTGTTATTCAGCAAACATTCACTGAATGTTTGTTGTCAGCTGTGGGGGAGACAGTACAATGATCCACTCCTGCTCTCTTCCTTGAAGAACTTGTAATCACACATCGTTTTCTGGCAGTTACTCTTCACATTCTGTTCACAAAACAAATTCTTACAAGCAGGTAGAAGAAAGCATAAAGTTTAGGTTCACAGGTGAATTTTTACATAGCCAAAAAGCATAGGTCTCTTTTCCTGTCTTAGCTGTAACTGTATAATGGATACTGTCCTGTCATCTAAAATATACTCTGCGATATAAAGTGAGTCTCCAGAATGATGTACTAGTTTGCTAGATTTTTTTATTTTTTAACACCGACCTGCATCCCCAGCTTCTAGTCTTAAAGTCTGTCACAGGTTCTGGGCATTGTGCACCCAGTCCTTGACATCTGCACCAGACATGCCACATAACATGTGCCCAGTGACACTCTGTGGAACACATTCGCTGCTGAATTTTAGTTCTGAATATATCAGGTTTAATTTTTTAAATGCCGGCACTGATGATGACTGATTTTGCTGGCCTGTCCCTGCAGTGGAAAAATACTAGCACTGTGATAATGTTCATGTTCAAGCCAAGTTTTGTTTCACATTCTTTAGAGTCATTGAACTAAATCATAAATGGTCTAGAGCTCAAATATATTGTGAAACTTAGTCCTGCCTTCTGGAGCTTTCAGAACTCGGAGAGGTAAAATGGAGCTTCTGCGGACAGAGGCTCCTCTGTAGGCTCAGGACGCTGAGCTGGCCCTCACCGGCATCCGGCGCCATTGTGAGGCTGTGTGTGTGCCTTCCTCTAGCTTCCTTTTTTCCTTGCATGGATTCAGATTGTGACATTGATAGACTCTTTCTAGGACTCCTTGCCCAAAGCTCTGAGAGCACACAGCTGCACACTGCATAGACTTAACCTTGCTGCTGGTTCCCCGTTTGGCGTTCCTTTCTCCAAGCTGAGCGGCTTCGCTCGTCCCCCTGGCCTGAGGCCGTGGGCAGACTCCTCGGCCTTACAGTCACACCGGACTGCAAACTCTGGGAAGCAGTGACCTCGTTGCTTTGTGTATAAAAGAGATGTCTGTTATGGGTTGTCATGGAAATGAAGTGGTATTGCAGACACATGCAGTCGTCACCTGTGTGTATAGAATAGATGTTACCTGTAGTTTGTCTGGCCCTGAGGAAGTGGGCTAGCCTCACCTTGGGGGTTGTACAGTAAATGATAGTTTTCGCTTCTGGTGCAATTATATGTTCTCTCTGTGGCCTGCTTCTGATTAAATGATGAAATCAGAGAAAAAAAGGTCCCTTTTTTTACCCCCATCGCATCAGGAATATGAAACATTAGTCCATGGGCCTGCCTTGTTCCTTTGTCTTCATTATGCTTTTAGATGGGGTCCAGATTCCAGCATCTCACAGGGCAGGAACAAATGCCCTAGGTGACCTGAGTGTCATTTGTTTCTTGTCCCAGGCTAGACTCTCTGCCTCTGGAACACGATGCTCCAGCCTCCTAAGGAAAAGCAGAGTTCATTTGACATCTGGCCAGTCTGAAAACCAGAGAGTGAACTTCTAATTCCTAGACCTATGGTGTTACCATGGGACTATGAATACCATTTGGATGAAACTTTGCTTAGATGAAAAATACTTGTATTTCCAGAGCTAAAATATCGTTCCAAGCCCCAATTTTTCAGAAAAGCAAGTACTCAGAACTCTTTTTTTTTTTCCTAAATCTGCAGTTTCTTATTTGAAAAGATATTAGCTATCAGAATCACAGGCCAAAACAGTTATTTTGTTGTGTTTGTCCTTTTAAAAGCAACGCTGTTTGTTTTAACAAGGCATGCTACAGACATCATTCCCTACTGGTGATTTGTCTATCCTTTTCAACATGTAAGGATCTCAAGAAATGCTGTGTCACAGGAAAAGGAAAACAGATCACACCAGATCACCATGTTACCTTCAACCTACATGGATCTCTGACAGTAAATATGTAGAGGAAGAAAATGGGCTGCTTGATCAGACCCTGTGGGTTGTTCTTTAGTCTTCTCTTTGGAATATTTTAATCCCATTTTCAAACCATGGTGACTAACACAACAGTAAACATAGTAAGGTTTACATTTAAATGCAAATTATAGAGCCATGTGTAAATACTGTCCTTTGGTTAGCTGCTGTTTTGGACTTTCTGATGTTTGCACAGACCACCTACCAATACTATCCTATAATTAAGGAAGAGTTGTCATTTTCCAAATTAATGGGCCAAGAATGCAACTGTTACAAGAATCTATCTCCTTTTGTCTTGCAGCAGTTCTGTGACTCATGGGTAGTCCTCCACACACAAATGCAATCCACCTTTTGTTTTACTGAGATTTTGAGGCACTGTAGTGTCTTAACTAGCAAAACGTACTTTCTTACAAAGTTATGCTTTTATACCACTTTCTGTAAGCAGAGACCTTTGCAAGCTCCACATAGAGTTCTCAGTGTAGAAGGCAGAATTCCTCTTTGAGAGGACAGCTTGGCCAAGCCCTCTGGGACAGTAACACTGCAAGATCACACTTCCTCACGTCTCATGTATTTGTGAGTGGAGAGAAAACTGGACTGGGAGTCATTCATTGAGTTCTTGACTCAGCAGTATAGCTTTGGGCAAATCATTGTCCTCCACGATGTTTAGTTTGATCACTCATCTAGTGCTAAGATTCCATGACTCTAATTTTCAGAGTAAATATGTCAGTCATTTACTATTCACCTTTGGGGTCTGTCAAAGTAACTGCAACCAAACTGATGTAGAAAGGTTGTAATTGAGGCAAAGAGAAAGCATCACAAAAGATAAAGGCAGGCAAAAGCAGCTATGGGATCAGTGCTTTATGATTTCTATTCAAGACATGCCACTTATTCAGTCATTCAATACGGTAATTATTGGCTAACATCCTCTTCTTTTTTTTTTTCTTTGCAGTGCTGGGGATCAAACCCAGGGCCTTGTGCATACAAGGCAAGAGCTCTTCCACTGAGCCACATCCCCAGCCCCACTTTCTGTTTCAAAATATTATCTGTCTCTTAAAGAGTAACCAGAAAGAGGGTAGTATGTGAGTGGTAGAAAACATTTTTAAATCATAAGTCAAGACAGAGTGGAACTACTGCCCCTCCCATTCGATCTTCCTATCTATGTATTTATGTTGTTTTGATCAGACTGCAAAAAATACATCTTAATACTCAGTTTTCCACATAATAGAAAACTATTCAGCATTCCCACTTAAATGAAAGCTAAAGTTTTGAGAGAGCAGTGAAAGGGTTTTAAAGATAGTATGCTATACGTATGGCCTAAAGTCCTTTCCAAACAACCGTGGGTCCTCAGAGACCTACCAGTCAGGAAAGTGAAGCCCAGGGAACTTTAGAGGCTGGGTTTGTTTATCCTATGCTTGAAAGGGGACTGGTGAGTCATAGGTCCAGCCTCATTAGACACTGTAAACAATTCTCCAGTCTCCACCCTTCCTGTGCAGAGCAGTGTTCCAGTTGTTCAACCTGCTTGCCAGAACTTGACCTGTCTCTTTCTGTGTGAGCCTTGTGCAGGTGGGCAGTAGTAACATCTGCCGTTTGATTCTTACCCTTTTTCATAGGAAATCATTTATGAGTTCCATTATAGTTTTGTCAATCTTTTTTTTTCCTTGAGATAAGGTCTGACTTCATAGTCCAGGCTGGCGTTGTTGAACTCAAGGTGATCCTCCTGCCTCAGCCTGCCAAGTATTGGAATTATAGGCATGTGTCATCATGTTTGGGTTTGTCAGCATTTCATATGGTGACTAGGAAAATCAAAAGCCAAACACTTCTTAATTGTGATAATGGAAGCAATAGAAATAACAGGTTGTCGTGAGAATGATTCCAACTATTGCCAATGATAGAAAATCCAGAAAATGTTTTGCATAGGGGCAATATCCAATCTTAGCTTGTGAAGTTTATTCAGAGTGCACTTACTGTTGATCACCTTGAGAAATGCAAACACAAAAGGCAACAAAGGATAATTCTTTATGAATTCCTTTAGAATAATATTAACAAATATTCCTTTAACCTTGAAGTTGAAGGACCAAAAGACCCACAAAAGAAATGGTCAAAACTAACTCCCCCTGCCCTCTTGCTTGATGATACAAACTTTACTTGACAGAAATTTACTTCATCTCATTCCCCATTGAAGTAACCAGAAGAAAACACACATGCATACCTGTAAATATGCATACCTGCTTAGCTCTGGCATAGTCATCCTCTCATTTGTAAATATTTGGGGAACAGTTTCATTATGTCAGGCACTGAAATAGTTACTAGGGTTACAAAAACATGAAGTCCTGCTCTCGAGGGACTCCAGGATAAAGGAGGAGACAGACGGGTAAACAAACAGTGATGATCCAGGTCAGAGTGTTTGTGGAACACAAGGCACACGCAGGACAGGCTGGTGCCATGGAGGAGAGGCTGGTTCTCCAGGGCGGCGCGGCTAGAAGGAGGCTGCACGGGGAGATTGTTCTGAGTCTGGAATTTGCCAAACAGAGGAGCAGAGGGGAAGCCATTTCCAGGCAGAACTCTGGGCCAAATTTTAGGGAAATGAGGACGAATCATCCATGTGTTCTGTCAGCAGATGTTCCTTGAATGCCTCCTATGTGCCAGAATCTTGTTTCTAAAAACACAGGGAGAAAAGCATGTAAGTAAATTGACTACAGGCCCTCATGATAAGCTTTATGATAGACATTCGTGCTTTCTCTTTCCCGGGGCTCAGAAACTAGTAAATCACCTGGAAATGTTGAACCTTGAGGAGTTTTAGGCGAAACTGAAGAATGATCATAGTTTTTGGCTTATATAAAGCAATACTACCAGTGGAGTGATTTCCACTGATCCACAACCAGAGTAGGTATTTTAAATATTTACTGAATAAATAATAGTGTCAGTTTAGATACATCTTTTAAGAATGGTAAAACTTAATTTGCATTGTCTCCTCTTCTCTAGGACCAAAGGAGAACCTAGAATATATTTGGACAGGTGGTAGCATGACCTCTGGGAGCAGCCTGCTTAGCAGTCCTGTTCTTGCTTTTCAGGTGACAAAGACTGAACGTCAGGTTATGAAGCCACTGTATGACAGGTACCGGCTGGTCAAACAGATCCTGTCCCGAGTCAACACCATACCCATCATTGTGAGTGCAGTACCTTCCTGTCATCCTACCTTTTCTGCTGAGTGATGCATATATACCCTCACTTGCCCACTAAGGCTTTAATAGTTAGCCAGTCATTAATATCCATGGCCTACACATTTAAAACATGAAGACTTTTGTCAACAACTTCTGAGGGATGTGTCAGAATGAGCCAAAAATGAGCAAGTCTGATACTTCCCCCTTTTTAGGAGACAGACTTCAGCTACATGCACCTACCTGGCATGTGCTGGGCCAGCTCCCTGGCCCTTTCCTCAGCAACAGAGCACAAGGGACAGGGCTGTACCTTCCGCAGCCTCTTCACTCCAGAGGGCCTCTCTGGTCCCAAAGGTCCCCTTGTTGACAGTCTTCCCGCCCATGACAGGGAGAGCTCCCTTAGGAATTAGATCCAGGGAGAATCTTCTAGAAAGTTACAGAGAGGTTGCTCTACTTGGTGGCTGCAGGGGATGTAGAGAGTTGGAAAGGGAGAGAGGCTAATGGCTGGAGGTCCTTCCTAGCCACCACCCTTGGACTCAGCTGCTTCAGGCCCCTGGATCTTGCTCTCATCAGGACTAGGGACAGCAGCTTGCCTCTGGTATGGGCTCCTTTGGGCAAGCATCTGCACCTCGACTGCTGAGCCCACCTCGGCCAGAGCATCAACTATTTCAGTGCCCTCCTCTCTCCGCCTTTACAGCTCCTAACAGCTTGCTCTGCTGTCTCTATTAAGATGCAGATACCTGTTGTCTTGGTTACTTTTCTCTCATTGCTGAGACAAAATACCTGACAACCAAAGCGAAGCAAGGAAAGGTTTATTTGTCTTACAGTTTTTACAGGTTTCAGTCCATACTCAGCTGGCTCCAAGGCAGGGTAGCATAGTTGAGGGGCAGCCATTCATGGCAGCCACAAACAGCAAGAGCGAACAGGACAAAAGAAAGGAAAAAAAACCCTCCTTCCCTCCCCTATATTGTATGCCAGCTCCACCCCTGGGCGGGTGCAGCACTCACTGCCAATCCTAGCACTAGACAACAAATCAATCACAAATGCTAGATTCAGCCTCCATGATTACATGAGGCTTGGGGGGCCACCTACACACAAACCACAACAGCTGTGATCCAGCCTTTTCTTAAATCCCCTTGTTTATTCCCATTTAAATTCCCTTTAACAGGGCTAGAGATGAAGCAGTGGTACAGCGCCTGCCTGGCAAGCATGAGGCCCTGGGTTTGATTCCCAGTACCAAAACAAAACAAAACAAAAAATTCCTTTTAACAGTGTACTTGTTTTTAATGAATGAGAGGAGCCAGAGACCTCAGGCAGGTGTTTTGAAGAAAGCTACTATTCTAGAAATTCCTGTAGGACAAATTACACTAATGAAAGATTAAAGAATCATTTCTTTCTCCAGTTAGGAACCCTTGGGCCCCTAAATCGAGCTGATAGCCTCGGAATGCTTTGTGAGCTCAGATATCTTTAGTGTCCTCACAGTCACTACCTGGAGGTAGGAGGTCCTTTCTCCCTAGGGTAGTCCTGAGTGTGTGCTCAACAGAATCCAGTGCTGTTCTTGCTTCTGATGATGTGTATAGGCAAAAAAGAAATCTGGTTGCCTTAGGTTTTCCTGGGAGCCTCTGAGTTAAGATGGATAAGAGATAGTGATAAATACTGGGGTGGGCAGGGGAAGTGCCCAGTGTAACCTGCTGTTAACACCTGTCACAGGGGTCCCCCTCCAGCAAGCGGAGAAGCCCTTTGCTGCAGCCAATTATCGAGGGTGAAACTGCTTCCTTCTTCAAGGAGATAAAGGTGAAGAGCCCCTACCCTGCTAAACCCCAGCCCTGCCCCTGCCTGTGGAAAGGGGTACACTGTGCCCTTGGCTGATGCTCCCTGCACCTTCCTTCACCACCACAGACTGATCTCCTTTATTAGAGATGCCCTGATTTCCTTAGTTGTTCTCTTCCCTTTTTATTTGTTTCTGTTTTGACTTTGCTTTCAGGTATTATTTTGTTTTCCATACTGCTTTTCTGTTTGGCCTTTTTTCCCCCCTATTTGGGGAATGATGTTCTGTATTCCAAAAGGTTAAATTAGCTCATTGGACCAAAACAGTTTTTTTTTTTAAATCACATACACTGAATATGTAGAAAAAACAGAATTAAAAAAGGCAACATATATACAGTGGTGCCTCAGCTCACAAACTGATGGTCTGTTGGCCCATATTATGGTCAAAATTTCAGGTAATTTTGCAAAAATTACATTGCTTTTGTAAATAATGCTGTTTCCTGGTTCTTTTTATTCCAAATGGTCAAGCTTCTTACCCTATATTCGTACTTTGTTAATTCTTGGCAAATGAGACACAATTTAAAATTTGGTGTGCATACAGAGAAGAAAGTTGTATCCAAGAAGTTTCATTAAAACCCATTGCTGTTCTTAATTACTTACAGGAAGGAAGTAGCTGTGTAAGAAACAGAGCCAGCGCACATTCTGAAGCCCTAGATTTTCAGGCCAAAGAAACCTAGTCAGCCAATTTCAGTTAATTCTCAAAAAACTATACAGATGGAAATTGTTATTCCTCAAAAAAAAAAAAAATTATTCATTTAAAAAGTCAAGTTTCAGTCTGTAAACATTAAAATGTTTTTTGGGTTGTTTTGTTTTGTTTTGTCTTGTCTTGTCTTGTTTTGTTTTTTGACAACTCGTAAATTTCTGAGGCACTTCCTTCTATGGACCAAGCGACAGGACTGAAGGCGCAGCAGAGAGAATCAGGGATAGCCACCTCCAGTTTTGCCAGTTTTACCTTTGCGCTTTTGTGAAGGTGCTTGTATCTCAGGTCTGCAGCAGACACAGAAGCAGCTGTAGGGATCTGGATGCCTGGAGGATTCCCAGCCCTGCAGGCTGTGAGCAGGCCTTCACTGGGTCGCTGTCCTCCGCAGGAGGAAGAGGAGGGCTCCGAGGACGATGGCCACACGAAGCCGGACTTCACGGTCACGCTGAAAACAGACTTTAGTGCACGCTGCTTCCTGGACCAATTTGAAGAGGATGCTGACGGGTTTATCTCCCCCATGGATGATAAAATACCATCAAAATGTAGCCAGGACACAGGACTTTCAAATCTCCATGCCGCTTCAATGTAGGTCGTTTTAGTAATGGCGTTAACATGGTTCAGTGAAAATAGTCTTCATAGCACTTATCTTAGCCTTTGTATTTAACTAAGTGGCAGACAAAACGTTAGACACTTAGCTGGGGTGTGTGTGCGAGGAGAAATTTAAAAGAAAAATAGCCTGGGTCCAATTTGGGTGCCCCCCTCACACTTCTGCAGGAGCAGCAGCTCTGTGCCTGGCACTGCGTGCTACCCGCAGCTCCTCACTGACCCGGGCCCCGCGCGGCGGCCTCGCTTCTGCAGGGAACCGTGCAGGGCAGGGCGCGGCGCAGCAGGCGGAGGCCAGCCGTCCTCAGCTCCGTGGGCCTCCGGGAACCGGCACACCCGCCCAGCCGGTCACTCACTCAGCGCAGTCACAGCAGTGCACCGTTAACCTTCCTGCACCCTTAACCTTCCTGACGTTTTTTTCCTACCTCTTAGACCTGAGCTCTTAGAACACCTTCAGGAAATGAGGGAAGAAAAGAAGAGGATTCGGAAGAAACTTCGTGATTTCGAAGACAATTTTTTCAGACAAAATGGAAGGTAAGGTTTCCCTCCCTCTTGCCCCGTCTTCCACACCAGCGCATCCCCAGGCAGTTGGATCCCTGCATCCCGAGATCTCTGCATCCTCCCGGACCTGGGCCCTGGGTTGGTTTGTGCCCAGAGACACCAGATGCTGGCAGTGACACGATGAGATTCACTTCTGGGCTGATGTCCAAGATCGGTGCAGATCCATCTTGCATTTCTAAAACTAACCTGTCACATCCAATTCTCATATAAAACAGGCAGCTGGCAGCTAAATTTTAAGTTGATGGCCCTTTTTTAAGAAACCAGGAGGAGAAATAAGGGAAAAGAGGCTTCCTAAATCTTCACTGATTTTTAAGCTTGTTTTAAAAATAAAGACTGGAGATGTCTCTCAGTGGTAGTGTTTGCCTAAGATGCATCAGGCTTTGGGTTCCATCACCAGCAACACAGACCCAAAAAAAAAATGATAGTTTTCCAGGCTGAATGCAAACAATATAGACGTCGTCTACAAAGAAGTAGTCTTCCATGTTTCCAAGTGACTACACCAGTGTCTTAGTCACAGCAGAGCCCAAGGATAGATTTGCATCTCTCATGTTGGAGTTAGGGTTTATCATTTTAAATTGGTTTCATGTTAGTCTAAATTAGAGTACTCTTCATACATCCTAAAGCTTAGGGAAACAAAAGTGCCAAGAAAAACACCTCACTTTGGTATTTAAAATGTGTTTGATTGCAGTTTAGTTCAATTACTATATAAATTTACTTTTAGTATCTCTGATTTGAATCTGCTCTATAAT
This sequence comes from Dasyprocta punctata, assembly GCA_004363535.1. Classification (NCBI taxonomy): domain Eukaryota; kingdom Metazoa; phylum Chordata; class Mammalia; order Rodentia; family Dasyproctidae; genus Dasyprocta; species Dasyprocta punctata. The sequence continues at coordinate 48,702 of RJWM01009466.1, read as the reverse complement.
GACTATCTCAAGATTGATAAATTTTAGGCAGGGGATATAGCTCAGTGGCATAAGCACCTGCCTGGCAAGTGTGAGGTTGTGAGTTTGATACCCCAATACCAAAAATAAAGTAAAATAAAGTCATCAAGATTGATACATTTTACATCTGAATGTTTGCTTTTCATTTCCTACGTGTTGCAAGATATTTAGAGAATATGGATAAGCAAATAAGTACTCCCCAAGTAATATCATCAACGATACACTGAGATTAATATTTTGCTCTTTCCTCTACCCAGCCTCTTTCAGGCATATTTTTGGTTTGCCTAGGTCTCCTTCATGTATTATTACTGTTACAGATTATGAATAGTATCCTATATTGAAGAACTGTATATAATTAGGTAACATACCTAAGTTCTTTTATGAAGTATAAATGTTGGAATTTAATTTCATCATCATCATCAAAAATTTTTGAACTGCAGGGCTGTACAGCGTCTTAAGAATTGGCTCCATTTCACATCTGAGGGGGGCACAGCCGCTCACTGAGCAGCCTCAGTAACAGGCAGCAGATGCTGACTCCCAGACCTGGTCCTTGCCCTCAGCTGAGGACCACCTAGAATTCTTTCCTAGAATGAGGCAGAGCACAAGTAAAATCAGTTTTGTTTTAGTTTGTTAAAATAAACTCCATGCTGTTGCCACCTGCCCACACGGCTCCATAATGAAACGAGAGGGAAGCCTCTGGTGCTGATAGCCGCCTGCCACAGGGGCCGGCCGCCCGCTGCCGTCTGATCATGTGTGGAGTGCGGAGAGTGTGCCATATCACCTTCCCACCCAGCCGAGGCCGGGGCTGTTAGACCTCAGTGCAGTGCTTGACCCATGGTAAACCCCAAGTTCTTGTGTATATAAAAATCTGCATATAAAATTGCATATTTAACTATAAAGGCTTATCAGAATGTGATACAACTGCTGAATTTCAAGACCAATTTTATAAATAGGAATATTACCTATCTGTTCTTGAAAAACCTGTCAACTGTGGGTGTAGCAATTGCTAATTAGTAGTTTAATGGTTCACTAAGCAAAATATATGGAAGTGAAAAAGCTTTAACTATGAATAAAGGATTTAAGTTCATAGGAACTCAACATGAAATCATACTCAAGAGAAGTTCCGCATTTCTTAGTCCTTCTAGAAGATGCCAGATTAAAAGTTCAGGCTTATGGTGCCTTCAGGGGAAAACTGCTTTTTAGTTATCTAAATCCAGCCCTGGCTTGATGCTGGGCGACGTTTGTCACTACTGATTCTTCAGGGTGAACAGCTGCAGTTTCCACACAGTGATACAGTGTTTGCCTGATGAACAGGATCATCCAGGAGAGACGACACATGGTCCTCAGCCCGCTTTTCCTTTGTTTCCACTAGAAATGTCCAGAAGGAAGACCGAACCCCCATGACAGAAGAGTACAATGAGTACAAGCACATAAAGGCCAAGCTGAGGCTCTTGGAAGTGCTCATCAGCAAGAGAGACGCTGACTCCAAGTCCATGTGAGAGTGGTCGGCCCAGCCCAGGGCTGTGGGCCAGGGAGGGTTCACTGCTATCTGGGAGACCGCCCCGGAAGGCCACCTGGAGCCGATAAGCATGGTCTGCAGCACCTTCTGCCTCCTTGGGAACTGTCTCCGAGGAAGACGTGTGACCTGCCTGAGGAATTTCATAATCAGGAGGCCAGCATCGCTATACACACACACACAGGAGCTTCACTACCACAGCAGAGATGAATCACTACATTAGACACAGCTGTCTGCAGAGACGATGCCGTTCTTCCTTGGGTAACTGCGAAACACAAGGCCATTCTCGGTCTGCAATGGAAGCAAGCTCAGGACCTCACTCCACGGAGCAAACTCGCAAGCAAGGGCCATGCCCTCCCTCACCCCAATGTGAGTGTGCATCAGAGCCCTGCCCACTGCTGCTCGTGTCCTTTCCATGGGGCCACACCTCCCCACTTGTCCCAACACATTTCCCCTCCAGCTCTCAGGTAGACGGAAGCTGCTGTGGCATCTGTTTGGGGCAGTGCAGCGTCTGTTTGAGGGTCTGTTTCCTCGGGACTTCCTGAGCTGACAAAGCCCTGCAGCCTCTGAGGAGGACCAGATCGTCCACAGAGGACAGAGGGAGTACAGCAGCGGCCACGTTGATGGCTCATTTAAAAGCAGGGCACACGGGTGAACCCCCCAGGGGTGTTCTCCTGGCCCATGACTTCCCTTAGTGCTCTCCAATTTTACACCCAACACCAAGTGAGGATCGAGTGCCTGGACAGCCTGTTCGGTTGCGGCCCTGGCCAGGCATCAGGAGTCTTGCTTAATTCCAAGCCTAAATGCTGAGGATGACAGGAGTGGAAGCCTGTGTCTTCAGCCTCCTGCTTACCAGATTTTAATTGTTTTAAAAAGCAAATCTGCACTAAAATCCCCAGACAGGTAACTGTAGCCCTCAGAGCTGCAAGCAGAATCTTGTAGCCCAAGGCAGAATCTAAGTCAAACTATTTTCAAGATCATGTATAGAAAAAATAACGGTATGTGGCCAATTTTGATTCTAAGGTTTTCAAAGACTGTGTTACAAAACTGTCTATATTAGACATTTTGCAGGGACCAGGGAATATAAGACAACAAATCATTCATCTCTTCAGTGCTTGACATCACCTTGTGATTTGTCCTTCACCTTTTGTGTCTGCCTTTGTGTTTGGGGGGGCAGAGCCCAACCACGGCTGGTGACAAGACAGTGTCCAGCAGGCTGCGTCTCTCGAAGGCAGTGCTGCGTGAAGGACAGGACAGCAGGGGTGCCTTCCTGTTCGGAGAACCACCTTCTCCAAGAGAACAGTTTCATTTTAACAGAAGGAAGGGAACATAAAACCATACTGACTGGTTGTCAGTTGTAAAAATGGGTCTCGAAGGCTAGAAATATAGGTCAGGGGCCTAGCACCTGCCTGGCAAGAGTGAGGTCCTGAGTTCAATTCCTGGCACCCCCCCCCCCCCAAAATGAGTCTTGAGAAACACCAGGCGGGCTGGCTACAGCGCAGTACAGGCGGCAGCTCTGTCAGTTGAAAGCTGTTCAAGTGGACATGGGGAAATGAATGCTTTTAAGTTCACTCTTAATCATATAGAAGCATGAGCTGTGTTAAAAGCGCCCTGGTTTTAATCTACACACTTAAAGGCGGTACCTACAAATTTAAATGTACATGAAAATATAGTTTGATATTTTTTGCTCTGTTTACATTGCAGATTGCTATAATTTCAAGGAATTATAAATAAAATGATGCACTTTAGGATGTTTTCTATTTTTGAAATCTGAACATGAATCATGCACATGACCAAAAATTGTATTTTTTAAAAGAAATACATGTCTAGTCTGTCCTTTTTACGTACTTGTTCTTTTTGAAAAGTTATGCTATAAATCATCACCAGTTAACTTTTAAAGCACATCTGTTTAAGAGTGTTGTTTTGAAAAACTTATACTATAGAATTTTTTTAAAAAGCTACGTATAGGTGAGAAGCCACTAGATGTTTTGCAATCTGTTGCTTCTGCCAAAGGTAAATTAACTAGAAGATATATTCAGGAATCCCCTTTCAAATTTGTATGATTCAATAAAAGAAACACCAAGTTATAGTAAACTAAGCTGTGTATGAAGTGTTTTCCTTTGTAATTTCTAACCTATATTCTTCATAGAATGGAGTCGAAATTAAGCAGGGGGAGCTCTGTTTATTCCAGCTCTTTTCTGAAGGCAAGTTACTCAGCGGTTTTGGCTTTGCTAGAAATGCCAAGGCGAATCTGTTTCCATGGCAACCATTTCTGCAGCCCAGCATCTCCAGAACTGAGGCCGGCATTGCTGGCTTCACACAGGCAGACTGCTCCAAGCTGCGGTGCTTCCTCCATGCTCTTGGGAATGTGTTCATTCGCACATGCCAACAAAACAAATGTCAAGGGTTATTTAATAACAATGATACGTAAAGGTAAAACTCGAGTACATTTGATTATATGATCATAACAATGAAAGTGGCAAAGGCTTGTAATCTTACTAAGCACTTGCTTTTACTGTGTTCAGTCTGGAGTAAACATTGAAATTGCTGTTTATGTTCAGCATGGGATGTCATTACTGTATTTCATCTTTGAATCATGTTGTGTGGACTGCATTTTCTAATTCACTTTCTAAGACATGGAGCTGCATGTTTAGGGTAAGGGCCAGTTTACACCTTGTCTTAAGACAGTACAAGTTTGTCCTTTGTTGCTAGAAAAAAGCACAACCTCATTAATCCTCCAACTCAGGAAAAATTCCCATGAAAGACTGAATCAGGTTTCAAACCAGATGAATGATTTTTAAAAATTGCTAGTTAAGAGTGCATTGTGACCCATTAGATAAGATTTCTTCCTCTTGTTTGCCAGTTTGAAGTCAAAGATCAGTATCTATTGCTAAGAGCTGAGATCAGCTGATGACTGCAGCTCTGCTCATTTTTGCTTTGTCTCATTCTGATGCAATACTTCCATGGGGCGGGGGGCATTCTAGCAGGGTGTCTGCTCCCAGTTGTGACATTTCACACCCAGGACAAATGCCTCTGGGCTGTGCTTGTATCATAAATACTGCACTAAGCTGTCCCCAGGGGCTGAGCATCTGTGCGTGTGGCTGAGCCTGAAATTCCTTCCAAGGTGGATACCTGGGTATATTACCAGCATAAAGGAATGGACAAGATGGCAATGAAGTTAGTTCTGTCTGGTGGTTGCCTAGGTAGAATTAGACCCAGGAGCCAAAAACTGATGACAGATTTAGAGGGAAAATCATTTTAAAATCTGTTAATTTTTAAAGATATTTAAAACTAGATAATGAAGATGCCCTTCTCCTGCTTTTGGCAGTATATTTATAGATGAAACTATTAACTGCTTTGTAAAAGATGGCTGTTGTCTAAATTGTTTTCCCTTTAAAAGGATTCTTCTGACACACGGCTTCCTGGATTGTTTTTCCCTAGGTGGGACGAAACGGTTTCGGTGCCAAGATCAGTGCTCTTTTTCAATATCCACTTGGTTAAAGCAACAGAGAGGGACAAACCTGCACCATAAACGATGCAGCAACACTTCCCCGAATGCCGGTGTGGCAGGTGGAAGCCATTCACTTGTGTCTCCCCACTTGATCTTCAAAATGTAAAAGACTGGCTGAACGTACTTTTGAATTTTTCTGTATTCAGCTGGCACTGTTACAGGCAGTGATGCACTCGGAGCAGTAATAAGACCTGCGTGCCCGTGGGGCATGGCCCCTTCCCAGGATGGGCTCCCGACTCCTCTGGCTGACCCCTCACCATAGACACACGTATACAGACAAGGATCAAAAACACGACAAGCACAGATGTGCATGTAAAAGGGAAGTCTATGCACATTCACAACTCCAGTTTTTAGGAAATTGCAGTGCTATCTCTATAGAATCTCATTTTGCCTGGAACGCAGCCAGTCACATGTAACTCACAGGTGGCAGATCCAAGTCTCCACCTGAAAGCACCACACAGTGGTGAAAATCACCAGGAATGGACCAATTTTAACGAAGGAACATGAGCCCAGAACAGTGTTTACACAAAATATAAGCAGAGACCATTTGAAATGACTAATGTTCTTTTTAAAAATGTAGTAATAAAAACACACTATGTACATTTTACTACATAGGTATTTTGTATACATTTAAAACGATAAAATATTATTTCCTATATAGGTTCTGACATTTGTGAGTGTCAGGACTGTGTGACTGACCTGCCTGGGCCTGGCCTTTCCTTGAGGAACCCTGCGAAGCCCCATGAGGATGACAGCTTGGTTCTGTCCCCAGGGAGAGAGGCCACTGAAAGGTGGAGCACACAGGGTCCACACTGGGTGCATCGCTGTCATGGCCAGAGACGCAAGCCACACCCTGTGCTCCACTCATTCATTTATAAACGGGGCGGGAGGGCTGGAGGGGTGCAGAAACAAAGGCATTAAAGCAAAATGTTCAAAAGCTCAATACATTTCCCAAAGTCTACAAGGCCATCAAAGGTAAACAACATTAGGCATTTACTATTCTGAAACTGGTAAGGCTACCAGGCACCTGAGACATCGGCAAAATGCCCCACTTCTGTTAGGTGATGGGAGCACCTTAACCTTTGAGTTGCATGTTGCAAGTCAGGCCCAGCACACAGCACCAGCAAGCCTGGAACAGACCGAGACGGGCACAGCAGCCCCTGCCCCACCTGACCCAGGGATGGGTGACCACGGGGGCAGGCAGCAGGTATCCTTCAATCTGCATACTTGTGACTGAAAAAAATTAAGAGTTACAGGACGAACCTTGTTCTTGTGTTGAAACCAGGACACAGATCGATCTGGCATGCGAGTACAAAGACATGGTACTACTAACAGAGATGCTTTCAGTGCCTTCCTGCCAAACCTGAAACTCATCTGCAAGTATTGACTATTTTTAACAATGGGGTCCAAAGAAAATTTAGTCGAAATGGCAGGAAACATTTAGACTATTTTCTTACTTTTTTTTTTTTTTTTGCACAAGTGGATATTGAAGCCCTTTGTACTGAGCTACATTGCCAGCCTTTAAAAAAAATTTTTTTTAAAATTCGATATAGGGTCTAAGTGTGAAGTCGTCAGGCTGAGCTTGAATTTGGAGTCCTTTTGCCTCAGCCTCTCAGAGAGCTGGGATTACCGGCCTGCACCCCACACAAGGCCTCTTCGGTATTCTGAGGTTGCCTATTTTGATGGATCAGAAAGTTACAGGCCCAAGTAAACTTGAATTCTACAGCTCGAGACAAAGCCTAATGGAACACCAAAGTCACCCGGCCTACGTCACATTTTTACTTCTAGTCCTCTAGCAGTTTGGAGCATCTGAATGGGAATTTCAAAACAGGACTTATACACCCCAGAAGGAAACAGATTGAAGAGCCACAGAACTCTCTCAATGACCTCATTATGACCTATTCTAGAAACAGATACTGAATCTTGTAAGACAAAATGTATCAGATTCATCCCTAAGCCAGGTCAACTCACCAAGGCTGTATACGCACAGTAGAATTTCCTATTTAGTAACAGCTAAAAGTCAAAATTCCCAGATGCATTTTTAGACTCCTGGCTGGCAGGCAGACAGGTCGGGCTTGGCAGGAGCCGGGGTTGTTGACAGCTTGCTTCACACTTCTCCTCTCCAGCATCAAGGCCTGTGCCGCAAGGGTGGCTCTACATCACGCGGCAGCTGCCCAGGGAACACGGCCAGGGTGAATCGCCGCCAAGAACCAAGTCTCTGAGACCACGCGGCTCCCCTCTGTGGCCTATGTGTATGCAAATTATGTTACTATAGTTCTCAAGTTTACAATTTTTAGATGTTCCAATTTAATTTCTCAAAAGAGATGCAGAAAACCTTTCATGCTTCTGGTTCTGCCGTTTCAGTACTGCTTCATAAGACATTGAGACATTGCCCATCGCTGTTAACTTTTAAAGAATTTAAAAGTGCTGAACAAGATTAAAGGCAGGATACAAAATCAATATTTAAAAATCAATATATTTTCCACATACACCAATAATGGACTGGCTGAGATAGAAATCAAGAAGACAATTTCATTCACAATAGCTTTTTAAAAATGTTTTTGACTCAATCTAACCAAGGAGGTAGAAATGTCCACATTGAAAATTTCAAAACACTGAAGAAAAAAACTGAAGACACTAGAAGAAAGATCTCCTGTGTTCATGGATTGGCAGAATTAATGTTAAAATGGCCATATAGCCCAGAGTGATCTTCGGATTCAACACAAGCCCCATCAAAATTCCAAAGATATTCTTCACAGAACTAGAAAAAATAATCCTAAAATTGATCTAGAAACACAAAAGACCCAAAATAGCCAAAGCAATCCTAAGCACAAAGAGCAACTCTGAAAGCACCATAATATCGAATTTCAAATTATCCTAAACCATGGTGACAAAAACATCATGGTACTGGCACAAAAACAGTCACACAGACCAATGGAATCAAACAGAGGACACAGGTACAAACGCACACAACCACAGCCATCGGATTCTCGACAAGGAGTCCAAAAATATACTCTGGAGAAGATACAGGCTCTTTAACAAATGATGCTGGGAAAACAGGCCATCTGTATACAGAAGATCGAAACTAGATCCCCACCTTTCACCTGGGAAGGATGGGGTGAGGGATCGAGAAGGAACCCTGTTATATATACTGCTGTGAGGCTCATAAGTTAGTATAGCCACTGTGGAAATCAGTATGGAGGCGCCTTGAAATACAACAGAACTACCATATAACCAAGCTCTATCACTCACTGGTGTATACTGAAGTCAGCATACTATGGGAATACTTGCATACTGCATTTATTGTGGCACAATAGCTGAGATACGGAAACAGCGTAGGTACCCATCAACAGAAAAATGAATAAAGACAATGTGAATACATATATATACACATATATATATACACACACACATATATGTGTGTATACACACAAACACGCAGGTATTATTCAGCCATAAAGAAGAATAAAGTTACATCACTTGCAGGAAATTGGATGAAAAAGGAAATCATATTAAGCAAAATAAGCCAGACTCAAACAAATACAATGTTTCTTATCATCTAAAAATGATGACAAGAAAGTAGAAAGATGACTATTACTAGATAAGAGGACGTAAATAAGGGGGAGGGAGAAGAACACAAGAAGGCAAGAGGAGGATGGGAAAATAAAAGTTGCATCAGTAAAAGAACATGATGCTATCATGAACTGTGGTGAAAAGGTGCCCAGTATACTCCATTAAGTGAAACAACAGATTCCAAAACAGCACGGCCCGTCTTATTTTTTAAAATGTATTAATGTATATAAAGGAATATCAAGAAGTCATCTAGAACAGTGTAACTGTTTTCAGCTGTCTCCAATACTGAGATAGCACATTTTCCTTTTGAAGAGTACTTTTGACTGGTGCTGTTGTTTCCAAGCAGAGGAAATGAAGAATTGCTGTAAGTGTCTAAGGTGAAGGATGTTCATGAGCTAGATTGTGGAAATCCTACCATGATATGTATCTCAAAGCATGTACACCTGAAATATACATATGATTGTGTCAATTATACTCAGTAAGAAATAAAGTGTTCAAAAAAAAAATCAGACCATGGGGAGGGAAAGGAAAGCTATAGTAGCAGAGAGCAGCATCTCTCACACTTGCACGTGTGTGAATGACTGTCTGCGATCCTGGGGTGCAGGAGCTCCAGGAGGCCTCGCAGGAACCCCTGACTTGCTCCATGCTGCCCAGACCCTTACTCTAAGGAGAGTGCAGACCACATGCTAGGTGCCTGCAGCAGTGAATATCCCATCAAGTAATCCAGCATCTTAAGCTGACGGAGACCAGCACACCTGATGGCCCCACTGCGATGGAGCCCTCCTTGATGTCTGAGGGCTCCCAGCAGACAGATGGCCCAGCTGTGTGGCCCGAGCACCTTACTTACCTTCCCAAGGCCTCTTTATGTGGGAAACAGAAATAATCATAGCACCTACCTGATACGATCGTCACGGGAATTTACATGGGTGACTATGAAATGACCACCCAGTAAATCTTTCACAGAAAACAGTGCCAGACTCAGCACTGAGCCAAATAATCTTCTTATCTTGAAGTCCAGCAACCACACATTTGGAATCCCTGCAAACAAGGAATTGTAGTTTCCAGTATTTTTCCCCACCTTCACCCTCTGGTTTCTTGTTTGTGTGAGAATCAGAACATACTTCCAGCACTTTATGCACAAACTAGTGCCAATAGGATGAGCCCCCTTTCATGGCAATGTTAGCCAGGTCTTTTGTGGACAAGGTAAGATCAACTGTGACTATCAGTGTTTACAAGCAATCTCATCGAAACCCATGGCTGCGTTCTCAGGAGGATTAACGCTTGCTAAATTCCTTCCCTGACAGAGCAGGACAAAGCCTTCAAGTCTACTCCTCGCCCAAAATATTTGGGGAGGCCCAAATCTGTTCAGATACATTAATAAGAGCAAATCAAGCAGTAGAGTCTAATGTGGAACACCCCAAGTTCTGTAAAATGAAGGAACCAGAATAACCTTTAGATGGATTTCTAGGTCATTTCAGTGTCCTATAATTTCTGTTTCAGGGTGTATTTTTAACAACTAAAAACTACATGCACCCCTGGGAGAGAAGCTGCTCTATTTTAGTCTGCCCCTGGCGGAGGCAGAGGTGGAGGCAGAGGCTGGAGAAGCACCTGGGGGCTTCAAGCCCTCGTCACCCTGCAGGAGGAGCTGAAAGCGCCACCCCTGGGCCACCGCAAGGCAAGCTTTCCATTCCAATGACTTTTATAGTGGCAATGAGAGGCTTTGCCCTGCTTGCCCCATTACCCGAGAAGGGTAAAAGCTCAGGTCTCCTCCAAACACTGCCAGTGACTTGAACTTGAGAGTCCCTGTACTAGGTTCACAAACATCTGAGCCCCAGAGAATGCTCAGGGATAAAAGCTCCAGAGACCCATTTTTAACAGGAAATTCTGGCTCAGGCGAACAGCTACCGGGCCCATGAGCCAGTACCCAGCTGGCACTTACTTCTGACTTTAGCCCCGAAGAGCTTGGCCCTTGGATGACTCGGGGGGACATGGGGCTATTTCCGGATCTGCGCTTTGCTTTTTTTTTTTTTAAGAAAAGGTGACCATGAAGAAACTAAAATCTGGGTTAGCATTTGGCTCCATTTGAAGGGGATGTGTGTTCTAATTTTTATTTAAGTTTCCCAGGAAGTTCAACACCACTGGGAGCTAAATCAATAATTATCATAAATTGTATCTAACTCTTGTGGGATTAGGCTGAGGAAAGTCAGCGGGAAAAGATCTGAGGACTGTGTGACGGTGCGCACTGCCAAGCCTGCAGCCACTCGGGGTGTGCGTGGGCGGAGGGCACCTGAACTAACTTTCTTGGTGCCACACATAGGTAAGGAGCACATGCTCCATAATAATTTTGGTAGGAAACAAAGCACCAAAGCTTGGATTGGCTACTCCACGGAAGTGGCTGTTATTAACGCAGAGCTGAAAAGTACGCCACACCGGGGCGGACATCCCCATTAGCATCTACCCGGTGCGCATCCTGGATCGCTGTACACGAGTAAAGGGCATGGCCAGCACGAACCGCACTCACGCCTGGTTCCGCAGCCCCTACCTGCATGGAGTCTGTGTGAGCAACCTGACGCAGAGCTTGGGGTCAGACACCAGCACCCGCCAGGCTCTGCTCCCCAGCTCCCCAGCATGAGGTGTGGGTGGAGCCACAAGGACCCGGTCACCCACAAAAACATCTCAGAAACGGGGACACTCACAAACCAGGAGACTTGCTAGTGCGAGCAACTCGGCTATGAATGACGTTAAGGTTAGTAAAGGCCATGCGAGCATTGCGTCTGTATACACTTTAGTCACTTAACTCGAAAATTTGCTTGGTTCCATTTTAAGGGCCGAAGAAAACAAGACAACCAACAGTTAAATTTCTCACTAAAAGGAAACGATGACATTCTGCAGATGAGCGTTTCATTTTTTTACCCTATGCATGTCCCTGACACGAAGTATTTGATTTATTGGGTATCACTTTGTCTTGGTTACTTTTTACTCGTTGCTGAGACAAAACACCTGACACCCAAAATTAGGGAAGAAAAGGTTTATTTAGCTTACAGTTTTTGGAGGTTTCAGTCCACAATCAGCTGGCTCCAAGGCAGGGTGGCATGGCACAGGAACAACACTCCAAGGCAGCAGCCAAGCAAAAGCAGCAGAGTAAAAGGGGCCAGAGCAAGCTGCTTCTCCTCCTTTATATAGTACAGAGGACCCCCCCACCCCCGGGGAGGGTGTAGCATTCACAAACCTCCTTGCCTTCCTTTGCACAGGATGAGGATGGTTTACAAAGTAAGACCCCTGGCTCCCTGCTGACTCTCTCAGCTAAACTTCTGACCTCAAATTGTAACAATGACCAGGTAACTGTGCTCTACACCCCAGGATGTAGAGCTGCCGAGTCACTTAATTAAGCTGCTAGACTTCTCAAGTTGACACAATGTATAAACCCTAACACACTTCAAATCTATTTTCCTATTCTATCATATGCTTTCCTTGGACCCACCTCCTCCCCTATCACCGGTTAACTACTATGTGCCTATTAATCCCAAACTGTGGTTTTGGGGGAAATTAACTGATACTAAACTGCACTTATGCCCCCAAAAGATATCTGCTGAAAGATGGAAGATTGAGTGGAAAAGTAAATTTTGGTGTTATATACCTTATTTCCTTCCTAGAGATTCACAAAGTTACCTAAAAAATCTTGCAATGAAATTTAACGTTTCTTGAAAACTCAACTACCCAAACTTAAGTAAGCACAAACCTCTTCCTTCTTCTCATAAAAGGTGCTTTCCCATGGGAAAAGCTGCCCTTTGCCAACTCCTGAAACCCAAGGTCAACGATGCCTGCTTCTGGGAACACACAGCTGTTTACCAAGGGCCGATGGTCTTCCGGGACCAGGTAACCTGCCCGTCCTGACAGGACCTCCCCTGTACCCTCCACAGGGAGTGCGCACTGCACAGCTGCCAGGGGCGGAGAAGAGGGCACAGGGTTCTTGCACTCCTGTCAGCAGACAGGGTCCCCAGAGGTCACTCAAAAAAGGAGGTGGAGAGTTCAACTCACCCCACTCATGGAGCAGGGTATAGGTTCACTGACTTCTGTCACAGAGAAGAATTTCAGGGTGCATCAGTGAGAGGCACTGAGAGACTTCACCAGACAGAGTCAAAGAAGCACACAGAGAAAGTGAAACGTGGGTCGCCCTCAAGAGAGAGGTACATCTGGTCAGGGCCGGGGATATTTAGGTGTTGGACAAGGTGGGCCTCAAGATGAAAGATCTAAAATATGTATTCCTAGTCTGTCAGACTGTTTGGGTTAGGTTAGAATGCAACTATTTGCGTGCATTTCAAGTTTAGACATAAACAGTACCCGATGAACAGTGCTGACTCCATGGGGAGGGAAGTCTAGAATCTGTGAATCTACAATGTCTAATACAGGAAACTTCTGGTGTAGGCACACTTTACAGGTGGGAAGCACAGGTTCAGTTAATAGACACTGTAGCATTAAGACTGAGGTTTGTCTGTTTGTTTGTTTGTTTTTAACTTTCCTGGAATAGAAAAAAAGGCATTGTAACACTGAGTAACTTTAGGGTCCTGAAGCTGTGGTTTTCCTTAAATGGACGATTTTTAAAATTACAATTTTTCTTGTCTCCTTTATAGCTATTTCTTCTACCTCACTCCCAGCCCTAATCAAAGGCAAAGTCTGGAATCCCAACACTTAACTAAAATCCTGTTGAGGTGAATACAACGTGGGATCCTGGCTTAGACCTTGGGAAAAGACATCAATGGCAACACACAAAAATCCAATGTCTGGAATTTAGTTAATAGTAATTTCCCCATATCAGTTTTTCATCTTCTTCCTTTTTTTTTTTTTTTTTTTTTTTTTTTGTGGGACAGGGTCTCACTATACAGTTCAGGCTGGCCTTGAGCTCACTTTGTAATTCAGGCTGGTCTCAAACTCGCAACCATCCTTCTGCCTCAGCCTCCCAAGTGCTGGGATTACAGGTGTAGTTTTAATAAATGTACCATAATGACATATTAACATAAAAACTTTTATGCTTAGTACTTTTCTATAAATCTGAAATTATTCAAACCTCAAATTTTTTTTTCTGAAAAAGAAACATTCTACAATCACCTGATACAGAAGCAGCTTGTCTATCTCTGTTTTGTAAAGGAGCCAGACAAGTACAGACTGGGTTTCCATCTCATGGGTCTAGAGCTGGAAAGTCCAAAGTCAAGGGCTGGTGTGTCTGGTGAGGACCTGCTTTCTCGTGGGCTCTGTCTTCTCACTGTGTCCCCACAGTGGGCAAGGACCTCTCTGGGATCTTCCTCCTGAGGATGCTAATTCCACTCAGGAGGGTTCTGCCAGATCACTGGATCTAATCACTTCCCAAAGCCCTAGCTCCTGATGCTGTCACTGCGGGAGTCAGTCACACACACTCAGACCACACGGGACCCACTGGCGCCTTGGGCAGGATGAAGAGGACCTGTCCTCCCACTGAAGGGTGCCACACATACCTGGGCCCCAATCACTACATGTCAACAGAAGCACCCTGTCAGTGTCTCAGCTGCACTGGAGACCCAGTGCAGGTGACAAGAGCCCTGAATGCCTCATCGCTACTGAATTGCACACTGCCAGGGAAACACACAACTCACTGTGATGTCTCCGTGTGATCAATGAAGTCGCTTGCCACATCACAATGTTCCTTTTCTTTGACTGTGCAGCCTCGGTCAAATGTACTGCCCCAGCCTAGTAGTGGGGTGTAATACAGGTTACAGTCAAGTCCAAGGCCCAGCACTTGGTGATAATGAGCAAGTTATTTTCAGGTAAAAAAACCTGGAATCACAATGATAACCATAATTATTGAGGCTCATTATATGCCAGGCATAGAAATATGCTTTCCATGAGTTCACTTAATCTTCACATGAATTCCATGAGGTAGGTAATATTTCTGTCCCCATCTTGAACTGGAAGAAAATGAAGCACAGAAAGATTAAGAAACCTGCCCAAAATCACACAGTTAATAAAACAGCAGAGCTAGAAGGACTGTGGTGGCAATTAAACTAGATAATGTGTTGTAAATATTGACACAAGCAAGCAATCTATACAGGTTATTATTACTAAAATCAGAATCTTAATATTCATTTCTGTGCATTAATCTTAGACAAAACATGATTTTCTTAACTTGGCAGAAAAACCTAAAGAATGGCCTTCTCTGGTTCAATATCAAATTATGACAAGTTTGTCACAAGATTTCAAGGTTATCCACTGTTACTGTAATTCCTACAAGTCTGATTTCACAGAGATTGGCAAAAAAAGTTTTCTGTAAGCAACTAGATATTAATATCTATGTTTGGTCGGCCAAATAGTCTCTGTCCTTTTTTTTTTTAAGCATTTTTCAACCCTTTTAAAACTATAAATTGTAAAAAGGGCTGTAGTTTGCAGACCCTTGACTTCTACAATTACTAACAGAGTACGATACAAGTCACTGAAAGACTTTCACATGGAGTGGGTGGAACTATGAGCATTTGCTAAATTGCCAAGTTACACTTTCATGAATTGCATCCATCAAAAGAAAATTGCCAAAGGAGTTCATTAAACTGCTAAGTGATCAGGGCAGTGAAGGGATATCCAAAGGTTCACAGGGAAAAAAGCAAGTCCAAAAGTGGATTTGTAGAAAATTTAGAATATCCAGAAAAGTAGTCTCTTCTAAAGCAGTAAGTAATGAAGGGGGGAAAAAAAGGAAACTACTCCAGAAAAATCATAGTGTTTTAGAAGCAGTACAGAATTTCATTCATATAACAAACACATAGAAATATTTATTGGGGGTCCCTACGTGCAGGTACTGTGGTCAGTAATGGAATTCCAGAACTTTACAACTCAAAGGAACCTTAGAAATGATCTGGTCCAGTCTCTTTATTGCATGGATGAGAACTCTGAGGCCTCCAAGTTATTTAAGGTAACTTGGCTATTTCTGTACAAAATTAAGTATGAGGAGATTTCTTTGCTCTTCAACCTTTGGGTTATTTATGTAGATTTGCTGAAGAAATTATTAGAAAGCTACTGTTCTTACTGCTTTTAAATCACCTGTTAATCTGGCAAACCAATACATCATAGTTGTTTTACAAACGCACCAAAGGTACTCTGCTGTGTTTCACTCGAGTGCGGCATTCGAAAGCAAGCTAATGATCTTCATTATGTGAACAAGTCTGATTCGCCTTTATTTTATCCTCTTTTCTCCTGTCCATCTGCTGTATTCTACTTCCATTACTGCCATCGGCACTGCTCTGGGCTCCTGTTTTTTGTTTCAGTCCTTCCCATCCTGGTTCCTCTGAATATATACTATTACACATTTCCCACGTTCCGAGCTCTTGAACAAATCCCACTTAGTTATTCACTACAGTTTGAATGCTAAGCCTGGTTCTTCAGGTCCAAATCTATCTTCTGTCCCCTAATCTTATTTGCCATTCTTCTGTTTTCCCTTCAGATTACTCCAGTCTTCCCTAAATCTGCACCCATGTCTGAGCCTTTGCTAAGGCCACTCCCTTCCCTAGGAAATGTTTTTCTGCTCTGCTCAACTTTGAGAAACCCCATCCTCCTTCATACTATCTTGTCTTGTCCCTGCTTTCCTCTCCATTTCCATAGCACTTGGGTCTACCTTCTTATGGCAGGAACTGAGTCTGACCTTCTATTTAGTTATCTGGATAAATGACCTAAGGCTGCTACTGAAAACGCGCTGTCTGTTCTGCAAATACAATGAGAAACGGTTTTAAATTAAAACACCAAATTTATTGCATAATACTGAACTATATGCACACACATATAAAATAAACATTTCATATAACTGTATATCTTTTTAAATCTTGTATTTATAAAGACTGAAAAACTACCAATTTAGCAACTGGAATAAGTTTTAAAAACAAAAAGAAAAAGCAAAAATCTACAATCCTTCATTGAGATTTGATGCTGTATCACGGTCCATAAATACTTCATTTTATATAAATAAATCTTTTCTCTAGAACTAGGAAGTTAAAATCAGGCTTATATAGGTTCCTTAATCACTTAGAATTTTCTCATCCCATGATGAAGAGCGTTGAACATGTCATTTTTGAGATACACACATTTGATTTAAACACAATTCCCCTTGCCATTCCACTGTAAACAAATATTTCAAATGTGATAAACAAAAATTTCATGACAGAGAAAGTCCACGGGTCTTAACAATTAGGGAAGAAGAAAAAAATCTAAGTCAAAATTTTGTAATTTAAATAAAAATTTTTTAAAAACCTGTCATGCATCTAGCAGAGAAGACAGGGGATTTAAGTAAAAATGACAGGACAGAGAGAGGGAAGGAACAGGAAGGTGAGGGAGGGGGATACAGGAGAGAAGGAACAAGAAGAGGGCAGAGGACACCAACTGATACAGGGAGAAGAAACATATTATTTCTACTTTTCTTGGGAAAAATAGAGATTCTTTAAAAAAATTAATGCAACTTGCTCCAAAAGGGAGGTAATAGGAGGTGAGAGGCCTAGCAATCTGTCAAGGGACACTGCTGAGCAACAAAACAAAATCTGGTTCAAGTACAACCCTGAGCTGTTCTGCAAGTCTTTTAAGGAGGAGAAGATGAGCACACCCGGGGAAAAGGCTGCCATTCCCTCGGGGCCTTTTTTATTTTTTTGGTACTGGTGTGGAACGCAGGGTCTTGCACATGCTTGGCAAGTACTCTACCCCTGAGCTCCATCTTCAGTGCTTTTTAAAAATTTTATGACAAGATCTTGCTAAACTGCCCAGACTGGCCTCAAACATGTGATGCACCTGCCTCTGCCTCCCAAGCAGCCTAAGATGTAGCTTGGGATTATACTGGCCTGCACCTCCACACCTGGCTGAAAACTTTTTTTCATTTTCAAGAAGATTTGCTCATAAAAGTCTCCAGGAAACTCTCAAGGCCTCTGCCCCAAGCTCAGCTTTCTGGAGTTGCGAGTTTGTGAAGCAGCCCTTTCCTCCTTTTGGTTACTGTAGGGCTATAGGAAGCCAGGCAGTTCCAAGAGAAAGGAGGGGCTCGGTGTGCGCAGGTAAGGAGGGGTGGGTCAGCGGAGAGCACTCACATAGAGGAGTGAGAAGTCAGGAGACGGACAAGAAAGCACTGTGAGGAAACACCAGGGGTGAGGGAGACATTCGAGAAATGAAAATTTAAAAATCTACTGCCATTTTATCCAGCAGAGAGTGACACAGTCACAGGTGCAGCAAACACTGGGTAGTTGGTTTAAAACAAAAATAAAAATAAAAACCATTTCCCAAACCAGAGCGAATATTCATCCCATCCCCAATCCCTGACTTCTAAAAAAGCTGTTAACTACTTACAACCCCAGAAACACATCAACCAGGTTCAGGATTCAAGTCCCCACCCACTTAGACAATAAAAAAATAGAAATCACTCCCCAGGATTTTCTGTATGGCCTCACTGTGGACACTGAGGAAGGAAGGGGTACGTGGGACAAGCCAGGGAACCTCAGGCCAAACTGAAACCCTCATAGTTGTCCAGGGCCTGGGTCAGCCGTGCACTCAGAATTTCTTTGCTGCTGTACTTGGGGAGGTCAAGAAGGTTGTAGCAAGTGTGGGCCACGGGCAAATACTCCTCCCCGCTGGCTGTGGACTGGATGACGATCTGCAGGCTGGCCATGCCATAGATGGGAATCCGGTCACTGCCGGTCAGAAACACTGCAGGGAGAAGGAGATGGCATGAACAACTTTGCAAACAGGCTCTGCTCCCAGAGGCCCTGCGAGTAACAGAGAGGAAGGCGACACCCAGTGGCTCACAGCGGAAGTACAATGACATCCGCATGCCAGTTACCATCCAACAGGAGGCTCCAAAACGGCCACAAATAAAAATGGCCCCAGTCAAATACACACACACACCCTTATATATTTTATAAGGTTTACAAAATCAAAGAGAAAGAAATTACTGACATAGAAAAAGAGGATCTGCCTTTAGGGAAACTAGGAAAAAGACTAAATCTCTGTGACTTTCAGGTCTCTCACTTAATATCTCTAGGATCTGGACCACCTGGGCCTCTGAGTTCCCCCTTGAGGGTCCACATGCTCTCCTCTCCCTGGCTCTCTGTTTTATAAATCAGAAGAGGCGACCCAGACATTGCATGAGGCATTTCACCCTTATGACATGCACTGTTGACTTGATAAAGAAAAGCTCCCTAAATGAGACAGACGCAGCTCTTATTTCCCCACATCCTATTGGTGGGCGACTCTCACAGCTGAACAGCTGTACATTACTATAGAAAAATCGTTAGCTAAGAGGCACTTTTAAAAACTTGAGGCTATAGTACACAATCTTGCCCAAATCCCCACAATTAACAAATATGTCTCCAGTCTCCTTTTCTTAACAGGAAATAACTGTTTCTAAGGACTCCCCAAGGCCAGGAACAGGCTTCTTTTGACTGTCATGGCTCTATGAGCTCATCTGCAAACCCAACCCTGTCACCCGACTCACACCACTGCTTTTCAGCAGCTAATGCAGCTGGGCAGGGGGGAAGTAGGGCCCCTGAGAAAAGCTTCTGTTGAAAGTCACAGCCTCTCATCTTTGCTCCATGTAAGGAGCAGAATCTGGGCTAAGTTTCGCATTAAGAATAATATATGCTCAATCTTACAAAGTAAAAGAGAGTACCTTTCAACCCTGTGTTTATACGGATAAGAACTCTACACTATACACTGGCTAATTCCTGACCTTGATTACACACAGACACAAATAAGAGAAAGACTTCAACTGCTTTTAAAAAGCAAAATAGTTCTTTTCTGAAGGCAATGCCCTTTTCTGTTGTAATCTAGCCAGTTACAAAGGACCGTATGTTGCACGATGCTCTTTTCAGGGACGCCCACAGGCGTCCAACACTAGGTGGACCCAAGGTAGAGAAAAGGGAGGAGCAATTGCTAATGGGAATGGAGTTTCTTCGTGAGATGACAAACGCATTCCAAAACTGACTAGGATAGTTTCACAACTATGTGAATGTACTAAAACCCACTAAATTGTATGCTTTAAATGAGTAAACTGTATGGCATGTGAATTATAGCACGGTAAAGCTGTGATCAATCATACTGCCCCAGCTCCACCTACAAGGTTACAGATAATAAAGGACTTTAATCCAAACAATTTCATTTCATAAATGTAATACTTAAAGGAATCACCTTCATATATAATCATTATTTATTTATTTACTTGTTTAAAGATACAGCCTTATGCTGCCCAGGATAGTCTCAAATACCTGAGCTTAACAGATTCTCCTGCCTCAACCTCCCCATAAGTTGGGACTACAGACGCATGACAGCACACCTACCTACGACAGTATTATTATTATTATTATTATTATTATTATTATTATTGTGTGCGTGGCACCAGGAATTGAACTCACAACCTCGCACCTGCCAGACAGGCAGTTAAGCCACTGAGCCAAACTCCCAGCCCTAGTTTTTTGAGGCAGGGTCACACTGTGTAGCTCAGGCCAGTCTTGTGCTCGCATTGTAGCCCAAGCCGGCCTCAAGCTCACAATGCTTCTCCTATCTCAGCCTCATTGAGTGCTGCGATTAAAGGTGTACGCCACCACATGCAGCTAACAGTATTACTTCTCAATTGAGTAAAAATCAGTGAAATGGATCTTTTTTTCCTCTTATATGCAACTCCTCCCATTAGGCAGAGGATATGGATAGCAACCTATGATGTGACTCAGATAATTATGACAAAAAACAAATACGTTTAACTATTCTGTACCATTTAAGAGTTACACTTTACCTGTAGAATTAATTATGTCAGCCTATACTATGTGTAAGACTAGACTAAAATACAGACAAATATCATACTGAGACTGATACTTACAGAGAAACTTCTTTTTCTTTTCCAATGGAAACTCATGAAATGTTTCCCAGAATAGTTTCACAGTGGGATGTGAGGCTGAATAATCACCCTTGTAGATGGCAGACTGTCCAAAAAAAAGACAAAAAAACACTTTACAGGATAAGAATAGTATCACAGTGACAGGGTCCACCATCTGCACTTGAGACTGAGAAGTAACTCCTGAGGGGCAAGAGATTCCCAAGTCCTACTCAGTCACAGTTCGCTTTGAAGGAGCCCAGGCCCCAGGCGCACCTTCTCAGGCCTCTGCTGTGCCACCAGAGTTCAAAGACAATGGCGTTGTGCTTACCTCTTCTAGTTCTTCCCAATTGTAGTTGCTGTTCCCCACCATCATGGCCCTTAGTTCTGAAGGCTGGAAGAGCTCAAGTACTTTGCCACCGCACACCTTCAGGAAGCCGCTGGAAAAGGCTGTGTACCACTCATGAACTGAGATTTGGAAGACATAATTCACGTAAGCATCCACAAATTCCTGCCTGCACAAGATCAAAGGAAGAGAATACATTTAGCTCAAAGTCACGTGGACTCTTTGAAGTTGTCTTCTACACTGAAGCTGAAAGTTATAAAAGATGGGTTTTCATCAAGGTGTGCCAAGACACCACAGCCGTCACGAGGCCTCCATGATTTCCCCCAACCCCAGCCTTGGGGTTCCACCAAGCACAGCAGGTGACCTGGGGCCGGTCAGGCCACTTATGCAGAACCACACCGCCTACCTGAGGGGCTCCAGTTTTCACCTTGTTTACAACTTACAGGTAGGCTACTTCCCTATCTTCAGAAACAAGTAAAGCTAATATTTGCATCCTTGTACATTTTGAAAAGTGATTGTTCTTGTAGACAGTCTGTCCGAAAAGGACCACGGGAGGAAAAAAAAGCATCGAACAGGAAGCATCTTATAGTAGACATTATATACCATTTGCATTTGAGACTAAAAAATAACTACTGAGATGCATCAGACCTCTAAATCCTACTCAATGACAAGACCATAACTTGTAACTCTGTAACTCATTTCTCATAAACCCTTTAAGAACTTCTGGAAAGAACTGTCCCAAATAATGGCTCCACTTCACTAATAATCAGGCAAATATAAATGAAAACAACAGAAAAATCACGGCTTACTCCTAGACTGGCACAGGCTTAAAATGCAGACAACACTGTTGATGAAGGCCTGAGTAAATGGGAGCCTCGCACACAGCTCATGTGAAAATAAATGAAGATGAACCAAATGAGAAAAGCACAGGTGATTTAAGCAGTGAAGGAGTGAGCCTCTGTCGTTTGTGTCTGGCAGAGACTCAAAGGCAGGAAGAACAGAGGGGAAGGCTTCATGATGGAAACGAGCAAGATTCAGGTATAGCCTGAATTTTTTAAACAATCTAACAACATACAGAGAGATACTTTCAACTCATGAACCAGTGTTACACAATCGTTCATAAACTTATGAACTCTTGGGTTTCCTCCAAAGTGACAGTTTTCACATGACTACTATTTATACCAATAATTAACTAACAGGGTAATATAGTGGATAAGTGGAACAATCAGGTTCAAAATCCAGGTTCTACTATGTTCTGTGTCAAACTACTAAGCCTCTCTTCTCATTTTAAAAAATGGGATAAGAAGGGGCCAAGGATTTAGGTCAGTGGTGTAAGTGCCTGCCTGGCAGGGTCAAGGTCATGAGTTTGATACCCAGTACCAAAAAAAAAAAAAAAAAAAAAAAAAAAAAAAAAAAAAAAAAAAAAAAAAAAAAAAAAAAAAAAACAGGGTAAGTGTTCACTTTTTTTTTTTTTTTTTTTTTTTTTTTTGCGGCACCAGGGATTGAACTCACAGCCTCGCACCTGCCAGACAGGCGCTTAAGCTGCTGAGCCAAACTCCCAGCCCTAGTGTTCACATTTTTAAACAAGCTACTAATATAAAATGATTATTGCACATTTTGATCACAGACACTGAAAGTTTCTTACACTGCATGTAACTAACGCACTTCCCTGAAATCCATTATGCAAAGCCAAAAGGATTTATCTGGTGCAACTCTCCAAAGGAAGCCACAGGCCAGATGTTACTGTGAGTTTGTTTTTAGACAGGATTATCACTTAAATTAATAGATTTTGAATAAAATCCGTAACAATGGTGGGCCTCATCCATACAAAGGCCATCCATGAGGAGCAAGCGAGGTACTCCAAAGAGGGAAGAATTCTTTCAGACTGCCTTTGGACTCAAGATTGCAAAGTCAACTCCTGCCAGTTTTCACCTGAGAGCTTGCCCTGTAGATCTCAGACTTGCATGTCAGCCCATTCCTTAAAATCAATCAACAATCAACCACCTCCTCCCAGTCTACTAATCTAATGGTGTCTGAGTTATGTTGCCTTGATTTAGAGTTTTCAGCTGTACAATGGTGAAACAGTGATCTATGGTCAGCAGAAACCATGCTTCGTGAGAGATGCCCAGCACAGAGAACAACAACTGCATAGGGAGTTGAGCGACTCTGGGAGAACACTAAAATCAGCAGAAGACATACAAGAATCATTCAAGACTCAGAAGCACGGTAAGAGAAATAATATCCCTGCCTCTGCCTTCCTGATTTCACAGCCAGGAGGAGAGGAGTCTTCCCTCTGTGAGATGGAGAGAATCCCCATAAACTCCATCAGTGTAGACAATGATCATCCTAACTACCGAGAAGCCTCACAATCCTCACAGGCTTGCAGTCGCTACACAGTTAAACCGGACTCTGCACAGTAGCCTTGCTTTGGGAGAGGGTCTATGTCATCTCCCAGTAAGCACTCGGGGTGCCAGAGCCAGATGGTGCCTTGAGAAGTAACCTGTTGTCACAGTTCACACACCTGTAAGGCTCAGAAATGCATAGGCATCGCACTGTACTGGTTTGTAGGGTAGCTGCCCCAGTGTGACCCAAGAGAGTGACTGTGACTTAAACCTGCGGGTACTGGGCAGGGCAGGCACGGTTCTCTACATGGAGGAGCACACATAGCTCCACCCTCCAGAGCCGGTTCTCTACATGGAGGAGCACACATAGCTCCACCCTCCAGAGCCGAGACAGCAGAGCGCCCACCCTCTGAGACCTAGGGTGTGGTCAGCTGTGTGTGCACCTGAGGCAAGGAAAATAAAGCTAAGGGCGCTGAAAACCTACTTGATGAAACACGAGCAGAAACAGTTCCAAACTGTGGGAAAGACATGTGAGGACAAAGTAAAATTCTTACCGTGACATATTAAGAGTCATATGGTCAAAAGTACAAGACCAAAAATTGAATTAGTTCAATTAGTAAAGAAAAGGTAAACTGTTCGTCATGGCACATTATAGTCAAACAAGACAGAGAATTTTAAATCTGTAAAACAAAAGCACTAAGGCACATTTAAGGGTATCTCCATCAAATTAAGAGCAGATTTCTCAGTGGAAAGCCTACAGACTATAAAAGAATAGAATGACGTATTGCAAGGCTGGAAAGAAAATAACTGCAAACCAAGATTCCTATGCCCACCAAGGCTACCCTTCATCAATGAAAGAGATTTCCCAAGATAAGCAAAACTGGAGGGAATTCATGACCATCAGCCCAGCCTCACAACTGATATTTTACGGAGTCCTACATCCAGAGTGAAAGGAAGATAACTATCACCATGAAAGCATGTGAAAGTACAAATCCTGCTAGGAAAGTGGATACACAAAAGACAAAAAGATTATGAAGCAAAACACAAAAATGAATCAGAGGAAGTAACAAGAATATTCAAAGTTAGAGGAAAATCAACAAAATGACAATACTCAGTTCTTTGCTATCAGTAACTGTGAATATAAATGGGTTAAATGCTCAGACTGACTGAATACATAAATAACACAAGACCAGTGAGGATGCTATCTACAAGAAATTCATCATACCACTCTTCATGCACAGACTGAAAATGAAAGGGTGGAAATGGCACACCAAAATAGTGAAATCCAAAGACAAGCAGGAGTAACTATACTTCTGACAAAGTAAACTTTAAGATAAAAACAGTAAGAAGAGACAAAGAAGGTCGCGTATATTGAGCAAGGAATCAATTGAACAAGAAGATGCAGATATTGTACATCTCTACATGTACCTAGCGATAGCACATGCACTCACATAAAACAAACACCATTAGGCCTAAAGGGAGATACAGGCTGCGATGCAGTAATGCTCTGGGTATATTTCCATACCCCATGTTCCCCAATGGGTAGATCCCGACCTACCCTGCCAAATCAACAAAGATAGATCAGTGTTAAAATTACACTGCAGAAGCCAGGTGTGGTGGTGCACGCCTTTAATCCCAGCACTTGGGAGGCTGAGGCAGAAGGATCATTGTGAGTTCGAGACCAGCCTGGGCTACAAAGTGAGTTCAAGGCCAGCCTGAACTGCACAGTGAGATCCTGTCTCAAAAAAAAGGGGCCGGGGATTTCGCTTAGTGGCGTAAGCACTTGCCTGGCAGGTACTAGGTTGTGAGTTCAATCTCCAGTACAAAAAAAAAAAAAACTATACTGCAGATTAAATAAATTTAGTAAAAATTTATGTAACATTTCATCCAATTGCTACAGAATACATTCTTTTCATCAGCAAAAGAAACATTCTCTACAACAGATCATATAATTAGGTCACAAAATGAGTTTTAACAAACTAAGAGATAAACTAAAATCATATTCTCTACCTTTCCTGATAAAAATGAAATAAAACTCAAAGTCAATAACAAAATTTTAGAAATTATACAAATGCATGAAGATTGAATAACACACTTTTGAAGGAACACTGAGTCCCTGAGGAAGTAAGGGAAATTTAAAAACTGCCTGAAAGAAATGAAAATGGAAAAACCACTGAGAATGTGTAGATTGCAGTAAAATCAGTACTAAGAGGAAACTTTACAGAAATGAGAACCTGCATTTTAAAAAAACTAGAAAGATTTCAAATAACCATCTAACAATACATCTCAAAAATACAGGCTGGGTGTGGTGGCACACATCTCTAATCCCAGAATTTAGGAGGCTGAGGCAAGAAGATCACTCTGACTTTTGAGGCCAGCCTGGGCTCCACAGTGAGTTTAAGGCCAGTCTCAATTACATAGCGAGATTCTGTCTCAAAAATAAAATTAGAATAAAATTAAAAAGCAAGAATAAATCTAACCCGAAGTTAAAAAAGAAACAATACAGATCAGAGCAGAAATAAATGAAATAGAGTTTAAAAAGACTAATGAAGCAAAGAGCTGGTTCTTTGAAATGGACAAACTGCTGGACACATCATCTACCAAAACTGAGGCATGAGGAAAGAAAAAACCTGAATATACCAACAACAAGTAATGACACTGAATCAGTAATAAAATGTCCCCAACACAGAAGAACACTCAAGTGACGGCTTCACTCCCAGCTGTTACCAAACACTGTGGAAGAACTAATGGTGCTTCTCAAACTCTTCCACAGAACTGGAGAGCAGGGAACAATTGTAAACTCATTCTGTGAGACAGCAATGCCGTTACCAAACCAGGGCAAGCACACAGTAACAACAAAAAAGAAACCGACAGGCTAATATCCTTTATTAACACAGATACAAAATTCTTAAAAAAAAACAAAAAAAACAAAAAAAAACTAGCAAATAGAATTTAACAGCAAAAAAAAATCACTCATGGAAGGAAGATGGCAGCGTGAAGTCCAGCAACACACCACAGTCTCTCCAGGACCAAGAATCATTATATCTCAAAAATAAGTTAGTGAAGCCAAAGGAAGTAGAGTTCCAGGAATTAAGAACAAACTGACACAGAAACTCGGGAAATGAAAAACAACACAGGAGAAAAAGCAGTCTGGAATTCAAGTCCCAGCTTCTGGGACTGTCAAGCCTAGAAACCGTCAGCAGCCCCGGGGAGAAACAGCGGCCTAGGTTGGCAGCTCAAGCCTAAGAAAACCCCATGGTTATTGTAAATTGGAAAGATGACTTGGGGTTTAACTCTGAAAGTAACTCCTTCCACATGGCAGACTAGAGAAGAAATCCACTGCAGCACCTGTCTTATTTGAGAGTGATTATTCAAGAACGTTTGTTTAAGACTGAGGTATTCTGAAAGTCAGAAGTCACAGAACCACTACACGTCAAGTTTTCTGGGGTCATCCTACCACAGTGACTGGATGGGAGGCAAACACAAGAGATGGTCACAGGGCGTATGTGGTGAGAAGCCATGCTGGTGGTATGTGGGTTTCCAAGGTGCACAGGTCTGAAAGTGCAGGCATTAAGTGCAGTGGACAGCACGACCCCCTCCGCCCACCTCTGTCCCACTGTCTACATTCAGTCCAGGCCTCAGGGCACTATTTGCTTTCCTCTTCATCAACATGATCGAGGACTGGCCTTGGCTTGGATGGCTGGCACAGCCTGGGGTTTACAAACAGAGGAACCTCTGGAGCTGGGGGTACCTCACAAACCCAAAGGGAAGAGAAAGCAGGGATCTGGCACACATGGAAGGACACAGAAACTGGGATGAACTGGAACAAATACAGCCATTTCTGGAGGCAAGTACTAACCTGACACCAAAACAAGAGAAAGACCCACCCAAAAAAGAGAACTACAGGCCAATCTCCCTACTGAACTTAGATGCAAAAATCTTCAATAAGATACTGGCAATCAGACTGCAGCAAATCACAAGATGATTAAACACCGTGACCAAGTAGGATTCATCCTAGGGATGCAGGGATGGTTCAACATATGTAAATCAATAAATATAATACACCACATTAACAGAGCCAAGGACAAAAATTGCATGATTATCTCAACAGATGCAGAAAAAGCTTTTGACAAAGTCCAACACCCATCATGGATTACAAATCCTACAGAAAAGTGGAATAGATGGTCTTTTTCTCAGTCTGATAAAAGCCATCTATGACAAGCCAATAACCAATATCATACTAAATGGACAAAAACCAAAAGCTATTTACTCTAGGAATGAGACAAGGATGTCCCATCTCCACTCTTATTCAATATAGTCCTCAAAACTTTAGCCAGAGCAATTAGACAAAAGAAAGAAATCAAAGGAATAATGCTAGGAACGGAAGTTAAACTGTCATTATTTGCAGATGACATGACACTACAGAGAAGACCCCAAAAATTCCACTAAAAGACTGCTAGATTTAATAAGCAAACTCAGTAGCATGGCTGGATACAAAGTCAACACTCAAAAATCTATAGCCTTCCTGTACATGAAAAACAAACTTGCCGGGCGTGGTGGTGCACGTCTTTAATCCCAGCACTTGGGAGGCTGAGGCAGGCGGAGCGTTGTGAGTTCGAGGCCAGCCTGGGCTACAATGGGAGCGCAAGGCCGGCCTGAGCTGCATAGTGCGACCCTGCTTCAAAAAACCAGGGCCGGGAGTTTGGCTCAGCAGTTTAAGTACCTGTCTGGCCAGTGCGAGGCTGTGAGTTCAATCCCGGTGCCGCAAAAAAAAAAAAAAAAAAAAAAAAAAAAAAAAAAAAAAAAAAAAAAAAAAAAAAAAAAAAAAAAAAAAAAAAAAAAAAAAAAAAAAAAAAAAAAAAAAAAAAAAAAAAAAAAAAAAAAAAAAAAAAAAAAAAAGAAGAAAGAAAAACAAATTCACTGAGAGAAAAATTAGGCAAACGACACATTTCACAATAGCATCCAAAAAAAACAAAAGAAATTTTTAAGAATCCATCTAATGAAGGATATAAAAAAATAACTACAGTACTCTGAAAAAGGAGATTCAAGAGGATATCAGAAAATGGAAAGTTATGCCTTGGAAGAACCAATATAGTGAAAATGGCCATACTTCAAAAACTTACACAGATTTAATGCAATTCCAATAGTGTATCTCACGGAATTAGAGAAAACAATCCTAAAATTCATCTGGAACCAGAAGAGACCTAACAGCAAAGGTAATTCTGGCCAACAAAGGCAAGGCAGGGGCATCATAATCCCTGACTAGAAATCACGTTATAAAGCTACTGTGATAAAAACAGCAAGGTATTGTTTAAAAAAAAAAAAACCAGGCCCAAAGATCAAAGAAAGAATTCCAGACATACTAAGCCACCTTACCTTTGACAAAGGTGCCAAACACATTCACTGGAGGATAGAAAGCTTCATTAATAAATGCTGCTGGAAAAACCAGCTCGGCACATGCTGAAGATTACAACTGGACACATATCTTTCACCATGCACTAAACTAAATTTGAAATGGATCAGAGATCTAAATACTAAAACAGAAACATTAAATCTGCTGGGAGACAGAATAAGTAAAACTCTTGAAAATACTGGTGTAGGCAAAGACTTTATAAATAAAACCCCAATCGCACAAGAACTATCACCAAGAATCAACAGGGATCTCATTCTTATTAAAAAGCTTTTGCATAGCAAGAGAATCCACTAACAGAGTAAAGAGAAAATCTGAAATGTGGGAAAAAACGCTTGCCAGCAGTTCCTTAAACGATTACTATCAAGAACACATAAAGAACTAAAAACAAACAAACAAAACAAAACAAAACAAACAAAACAGACCTCCTAAATTTAAAGATCCAATCCAAAAATGGACATCTGTGACGACTATACACTTCTCAGATGAAAAAAAAACAAACAGCAAATAAATATATGAAAAAATATTCAACATCACTGGTCATTTGAGAGATGCAAATTAAAACAACACTGGGATTCTATCTCACACTGGAAAGAATGGCTACCATCAAGAAATCAACCAATAATAAATGTTGGAGAGGTTGTAGGGAAAAAGGAACCCTTTTCCACTGTTGTTGGAAGTGTAGACCGGTGCAACCACTCTGGAAACCAGTGTGGAGATTCCTCAAAACACTAGGATTGGAGGTCCCATTTGACCCAGCTATTTCCTCTCTGGGTCTCTTCCCAGAAAAATTAAAAATATTGTACCATGGTAACATATGTACATTCATGTTTACAGCAGCACAATTTGTAACAGCCAGATCTTGGAAACAATCCAAATGCCCATAAACCAAGGAATGGATTAAAAAGATGTGATTTTTTAAAATAATGGAGCACTATTCAGTCATACAGAAGAATAAGCTGGAGACTATACTCACAAGTGAAATAAACCAGATGCACATGTGTAAATATCATATTGTCTTCCTAGTGTGAGAAGCTGAAAGAGTAAATAAGAGCACAAGTGTACAATAGATACTGTAAAATGGAAACAAACTTAAAAGGAAAGAGGAATTGAGATGGAGGAATGGAAAAAAGAAGGAAGGGAAAAGCAAAAAAAAAAAGTTAAGAAAGTTATACCACTAATTTCTGAAGTTCATTGAAAAGAAAGGTTTTTGCTAATATTGTTTGGACAATTAAATGCCAGTATCTTGTACCCTGCATAACTACAGAAAACTATATGCAATGTATTAACCATTGTTACCTTATTATTTTGAATTTTTTCTCTTTAAACATGAAATTTTTTTTAAAAAAACTGAACCAAGAGATATAAAAACCCTTAACAGTCCAGTAACAGACAAGAAAATTTAGGCAGTAATAAAAGAACTGCCAACTAAGAAAAGCCCAAAACACGATGAAGAACTGACAATTGTAAATATGCATGCACTGAACACTGGCACACTCAACTTCATAAAACAAACACCACTGGACATAAAAAAATCAGATAAACATGGATAAAATTACAGTAATCATCCTAATATCACAAATAGATCAAATAGATAAGAATTCTACAAGAACTTCAGGAAGACCTAAAGTTAATACTCCTTAAACTCTTTAATGAAGTTGAAAGGGAAGGAGTACAGCCAAACTCATTTCTGGAAGCTAGTATTACCTTGATTCCAAAATCAAATAAGGATGCAACTAAAAAATGAAGCTACAGGCCAATCTTTTTAATGAACACAGACATAAAATTCCTCAACAAGACACAAGGGAAACAAAATGCAACAAGTCATCAAAAAGATCATACATCATCATGACTGAGAAAGTTTTCTCCTAGAGATACAAGGGTAGTTCAAAATACACAAATCAATAAATGTATTACATCACATAAACAGAAGCAAAAATGAAACTCACAAGATCATCTCAGTAAGTGCCAAAAGCCCTTTGACAAATTTCAACTCCATTCATTAAATAAAAAAAAACCCTGAAGAGGTATGGAAGGACTTTAAACTCGATCAGGTAAAAGCCACTGATGACAAACTTACTTCCAACATCATATTATATAAAAGGGAAAAAAACAGAAAGCTTTTCCTCTAAAATCAGAACAAGAGAAGAATGTCCACCATCACCACTCCTGATCAATACAATAATTGAAACTTTTGCTAAGGCAAGAGGAAAAAAATAAAAGGAATACATATAGAAAAGAAAGAAATCAAACACTCTTACACACAGATGACATGACCCTTTACATGGAAGACCCAAAAAATCCCATTGAAAAACTCCTGGAAATGCAGATGGCCAACATATTTACGAAAAGAAGCTAAATATCAGCTATCAAGGAAATGCAAATAAAAAATACAATGAGATTATATTCTTACCCCAACTAAAATGACCATTATCAAAAAATTAATAAATGCTGGCAAAGATGTGGTGATAAAGGAACTCTTACAGGCTGCTGGTGGTAATGTATGGTCGTTACAGAGAACCACACTGGGGTTACTCAAAAACCTGAAAACAGATATACCATGTGATCCAGGCATCCCACCTGTGAGTGGTTATGTCCAAAGGAAATGAAGTTAATGGACCAAAGAAA
This sequence comes from Dasyprocta punctata, assembly GCA_004363535.1. Taxonomy (NCBI): domain Eukaryota; kingdom Metazoa; phylum Chordata; class Mammalia; order Rodentia; family Dasyproctidae; genus Dasyprocta; species Dasyprocta punctata. The sequence continues at coordinate 17,510 of RJWM01009466.1, read as the reverse complement.
CATGACAATTAATTTCAACTGTTAACTTCACTGAATTAAGCAACACCTAGGAGATTAGTAAAGCACACTTTTACCTGTGTCTGAAAGGGTCATGACCTTGGCAAACTATATCTGATCTCTGATTCCTTGCTCTCTAGTGGTCCTCCTCTGTGCTCGGCTTCTCAGCTTCCATAAACTAAACAGCTTTGTTCCTCCATGTCCTTCCACCATATTTTTGTCCTAGAGCCAGCCATCGACTGAAACCCCAAAGCTGTGAACTGAAATAAACCTTAACTACTTTACGTTGCAGGTATTGGGTATTCTGTCCCAGCAATGGGAAAACTGAATGCAGACAACTGCATGCCTATGTTCATTGTGGCACTATTCAGAGTAGCTGAGAAAGGGAACAGGCCAAGGTGCCCATGGACAGATGAATGGATGAGGAAAATGGGAAAATGCGAACAAACACAATTCAGTCCAGGGGAAGAATGAAATCTTGCCATTTGTGGAAGGGTGAATAGAGCTCAAGAGCACTATGCTGGGCGAAGTAAGTTGGATGCAGAAAGACAAGTATCATGTGTTCTCTCATAGACAGAAACTAACAATGTTGGCCTGAATGCAGTGGGACAGGGTGACAGAGGGTACCTGGGTTTGTTCAGTGCATCCCACGTGCATACATAAAGCAACACATTTAATATGTGTAGTTAATGCATGCTAATTAAAATCAATTTAAAAAGAAACTATACTTCTGTTTTTGAATTCTGATTTTCTTTTGGGCTAGCGGTATGTGGTACACTCTTGTGATATTGAGAAGCAGCAGTCGCTGCAGGACCCTGTAATCTATGGAACCATGAGAGTGCACAACAGATATTCTACAATGTTCTGTGTTGCTAAACCATGATGTTCATCAAATGCATTTTCAACTTATGATGGGTTTATCAGGATACAGCTCCACTGTAAGTCAATGTATACATATGCACATACATAAACATCCCATTGGTGCTGTTTCTCTGGAGAACCCTCACACACAAATTTCAGGGTTCTACATTAGCAAATATCTAAAAATACAGAAGTGGTTTTGAACTGGAGCCTAGAAAATTTTGAAGAACTTAATATAAAATGTCCTAATGAACAGAAAATATACTGTCATAAGTAAAGTGCTGCTAGAAATAAGTATGTTAAAAGTATACCTGAAAAAAAATTTTATGTGGTGAGGTCTTCAATGAATGCAAGGATTATGCTATAAAAAAGTAGAGGAACAGTGGCCTGGGACTATAGCTGAGTGGTAGAGCACTCGCCTAGTGTGTACAAGGTTCAAGGTTCAATCGCTAGTTCTACAAAAAAGGAAAAAAAAGAAAAAAAAAGAAAAGAAAGAACAAACAAGCAAATCGGAGAGGCAATTTTATTATAAAGTGGCAAAGAAGTTTATAAAAACTGTGTTATAGTTTTTGTGGAAAGTAGATTGGATATTTAGTTGAGATTTTTGAGCAACGCATTAAAGGTACAGTACAACTTGGTTTCCCCTGCTGCTTACAGTAAAATCCAAGAGGAAATACACAAATTGAAGGGGAAAATAGTAAGCAAAAAGGAACTAGAAAATTGGGAGTTGGGAAATTTTTTCCGCTTATGCAGATAGCAAATCCTGGAAACAGAACCAAGACCAACTGTACAAGAGCTTGCCTGGGGATTATGCATGTGGCTCGGGGATCCTATGAACCGTCACAGCAGAAGCCAGGAATAAAGACGCAGTTACACAGGGAGGATGTGGGGCCGCCTGGCATAATGACTCCCTTCCCCCTGCCACCCTGCAGGGAACCGCCTAGGAGGCTCATAGTTTTTCAGAATTTCACTCTCTCAGAAACACTGCCAGCTGGGATCAAAAGGGACAGAAATAGGATAAAGTGAAGGAAGGCTGTCAGATTTCTAGGATTCTATATGTTAAAAGCAGTACAACAAAGTTATCAGGCTATGAGTAACTGTTACCTTTGAAGAAAAGAACACAATAACCCCAAAGAGAGTTCAGGGGGCGCTGGGACTGCCTCTGCACTGCAAGTCTAGGTTGAGAATGGGACTCCCAGCTCGGTGGGCCCACTTCCCTGGGAGGTCAGAGGATGGAGCCTAAGAGTCACCTTAAGCCTCTCAAACCCCAAAATCTAGTGGGATTTTCCCATCTGGACTTCGTCTTGCTTAGAAGCCCTGACTCTTTTAGAATAAGAAGTCTATCCTGTGTCTGTCCCACCAGTGTATTCTGGAACCAGATAACTTACCATTTCATGGGTTTACAGCTGTTACAGAATTTTGCCTTAAGAATAGCAGCTTCAGTCTCACGCATACTTGAGGCAAATAATATCTATGTGATGTGTCATTTAGGGTTCTCTAGAGAAACAGAGTCAATAAGGTATGTGGGGGTCACTGTAAAGAACTGGTTCATACAGTTATGGAAGACAACAAGTCCCAGATCTGCAACTGGCAAGCTAGACACCCAAAAGAACCAGTGGTGCACTGTAATTCTATGACAAGAAAAAAAAAATGCCAAGTTTTTGCTAGTCAGACTTTAAACTGGTTAGATAAAGACCACTGACATTTGGGAGAGCAATCAGTTTTACCCCATCCCATGCAAACATGAATCTCATCTAGAAGCAGTCTCACACACACCCAGAACAATGTTCGGCCAAGTATCTGGGCATTTCCTGGTCTAGTCAAGCTGGCATACAGAATTAACTGTCACAGATAAGATGAGGGACTTAAGAGTTGCTTGACGGGGTTAAGATTTCTGGGGATGATGAAATGAGGCAAATATATTTTGTGTGTAATGAGGATGTGAGTTCATTGAAGGGGTAAAGCATCACAGGCTGAACTGTACCCCATCAAATTCATATATTGAAGTCCTAACTCCCAGAATGTATGACCTTATTCGGTAATAGAGTTTTTACTAAGAACCAAATTAAAATGAAGTTGTTAGGGTGGGGCCTAACCTGACATGCCTGGGAGTCCTTAACAAATGGAGAAACCTGTACACAGAGATATACACGGAAGAGAGATGACATGAAGAGACACGGGCAAGAGGCAGCCCTCTACAGTCCCGAAGCAGTTCCTTCCCTTGTGTCCCTCAAAAAGAAATGATCTGTCAAAGACCTGATTTTGGACTTTTAACCTCCAGAACTACTCAGCGATACATTTCAGCGGCACTCTGCTGCAGCACCCCTAGCAAACCAACCAAAGGACTTCAGTCTCTACATGTCAATTAGTGTTGCTGTCAACATAGTCTTTCCACTCACACTGATAATTAGCAGTTACAGTGTCCACCAGGTGTTAGTCCCTGTAGTAAGTTCTTGGATATATACTGTCTTGGTAAATACACCAAACTGCCCTTTGAGTAATTTTACAGCTTGAGAATTATGCCACAATAAAATACATACACATTAATATGAGAAATTAGAAAAAATAATAATACTTTGAAGCTGAGATGATCATTAGTGCAAGACAATCAATACAGGGGCAGAAAGTGAAGTCAGCTGTCAGTACAGACCTGTGCCCCCAACCACCGTACCGTAGTGTCACCCCTTTCCTCCCACCTCGTGTCTTTTCAGTGTGACAGCTGCATGACAGTCATTATATGCCAAGATAAAGACTTCAGAACACAACAGCTCATCTACAACTCTGTATTACTGCAGCACCAATTACACACCAGTCTATAAAATCCCCCAACGAAATAACACTTAACAAATTGACTTTTAAGCACATATTAAGGAACAAATGCTCTATGTATTGCTAATAGTTTAGAAATGTCTGAATCCTGATAACAGTAGGGGTCTTTTAAAAGCTTGTCAAGGAGAAAAGCAAAGAAACTAGAAAAGCTAAAACAGCTTTGAAAAAGAGTAACGGCAGAAAGCTCATTATCTAATTTCAAGACTTGTTCTAAAGCTATAGTTATCAAGTGTTATATTAGTGAAAGAACAGACATGTAAGTAAATGCAACACAAAAAAAGTCCAGAAACAGGTCAATATATATAAAATCAATTGATATTTGGCAAATTTGAAAGGCAATTCAGGAGAGAAAGGACAATGTCTTCAACAAATAGTGCTGGATCAACAGAACATTCTATTAAAAAAAAAACACAAACAACAAACCTTCACATCTGTGCAAAAGTTATTTAGATAAGGATTATAGCCTACATAAGAAACTTAAAATTATAAAACTTGTAGAAGAGAACATAGGGGAGAAACTTCACAGCCTTGGATTTGACTGAGATTTCTTTCAGTCTGACACTAAAAGCACAATTCATAAGTGGCATGACTTGTGTCTAGGTGTCCCCCAAAGCCACATGTGGTCATAGGTGGGCTTTCCAGAGCTGGCTGTCTAAGGTGTGAGATATTGGGATGAAGCGTGTGATGCTAGGATCAAGGGTGTGTTTGATTGCTAAATTAGCCCATGGATTGGTCTGGAATAGTTCTGGGTGTGCATAATGGGAAGGCCCACCCTGAGTGTGAGTGCTGCTGGTCCTAAGGGCACGTGTAGCCTGGATAGAGTAGAAGGGGACAGAAAGAGGGCTGCTGTCATCACTGCTGCTCACTTACTGCTTCCGTCCTCACTATCTTGCTGCCTACTGCCTGCCATGGACTGTTGCTCCTCTGTGATGCCCTCTGCCATGCCACTCTGCCTTGGAGCCAACCGACTTTTAACTGAAACCTCTACAAAATGTAAGCTACAGTTGTTTCTCCTTTAACTTTGGGTGTTAGGTGTTTTGTCTCAGCAACAAGAAAAATAAGACAACCAGAGAAAGAGTAATAAAATTAACTGGGGTTTTTTTTGTTGTTTTGTTTTATTTTTTTGACTTTTTGAGATGGGGTCTCACTATGCAGTTCAGGTTGGCCTTGAGCTCACTTTGTAACCCAGTTTAGCCTTGAACTCGTAAAGATCTTCCTGCCTCAGCCTGCAAAGTGCTGGGATCACAAGTGTGTACCACCACAACCAGCTGAAATTAACTTTTAAAAAATCTGCTACAAAAATAAAAAGCCACTGAATGAAAGAAAATATCTATAAAATACACTTCTCATATAAGACTTGTATTCAGAAAATATAAAAAACATTTAAAGCATAATACAAATGAAAATGAAAATTTATAAAATGGGCAAACATTGTTAATTAAACACTTTATCAAAGAAATATAAGACTGGCACATAAACATACTGGGAAATCATTAACCATTAAGGATACCCTACACAGCTATCAGATTAGGGGGGAAAAAAGCAAACTTGACAACACCAGATGCTGGTGAAGACTTGTATTAACTGTAACACACATACATTATTGGTATAAAAGCAAAATGACACACAGTCTCTTTGGAAAACAGCGTGACAGCTTCTTATATAAATATACACTTACTGTTAAGGCTTGTATCGAGGTGTCCTCCCAAGGCCTCACGTGCTTATAGATGAGGCTCTTGGGAGGTAGCGGGATTATGAGTGTGTGACACCGAGACTAAGGGTATGCAGTACAGGATGAGCCCCCAAAACTGGTTTATTACAGTTCTGGGTGTGAATAATGGGAAGCCCCACCCTGGGTGCGGATGTGCCACCCAAAACGTCTGTAGTCTGGATGGGAAAAAAGGGAAAGGGAGATGTGCCTGCAGCTTGCTGCTTGCTGCCTCCAGTCTACCCTGTCATGGACTGTCTCCTCTGTGATGCCCCTTGCCATGCCTCCCTGCCTTGGAGAGAGCCAACTATGAACACTGAAACCTCTACAAACAGCTAGTTGAAATAAACCTTTCCTCCTTTAACTTTGGGTGTCAGGTATTTTGTCTCAGCAACAAGAAATTAACACAGGATCCAGTATTCCCACTGCTAGTATTTACCAATTCAGTATTTACCCAAGAGAAACAGAGATCTATAGTAGCACTGTTCACAGTAGCACTGCTCACAATTTTTAAAACAGTGGAAGTCTCAAATGGGAAGATTATTCAATATTAAAAAGGAACAAGTTACTAAAGCCACACTCAAAAAGCTACACATAAAATTTCATTTATGACATTCTAGAAAAAGCAAAATAATTGAGACAGTGGTCACCAATGCCATAAATGGGAGAAAAGTCACAAGGATATTTTGGGGCAAATGACGTTACTTACTGTTCTCTATCTTCATTACTATAGTACTCACAGGACTGGTGTTTTAGTCAGCTTTCAAATCAGTGAATACAAGGCCTGACACCCATTAATTAACAAAAGAAGGAAGGTTTAATTTAGTGCATGATTCAGAGGCTTCAGCCCATAGCAAGGCAGAAACCTCATGACAGAAGGCGTGGCAGCCAGGAAGCAGAGAGTGAGGGGACGGACGGAGATGTACCCTCCAAAGGCATAAATGAAGTGACAGACTTCTCCCAACTGTGTGCCAGCTTTGAACAGCATGTTAGCTATAAACTCACCAGTGAACACAGCACTCCCGTGAGCCAAGCATCGCCCAGAAGGCCCATCTTTGAACACGTGAGACTTTCAGGGCATATTCTAGATCAAACCTGTAACATCTGCCTTTCTTTGCAAAGGTACCCCAAAAGGGTCAATTTTACTGTATTAAATTATACCTCGATAAAACAGATTTTAAAAATTGCCCAACTTAACACTGACTTTTAAGATCTAGTGAAAGAATATAAAAATCCTGAAAGATGAGTATAATTTCTTTTTTTTTAAGTCTATCACAACTTTCACACTATAGGAGTCAAAAGGCCTAGTTGGTGCCAGATTTGGCTAATTAAGTGATACATGCAGCAACATAAACTAAAATGCTTACTGGCTTTGCTAGTAGAGAAACAATAGTTTTCTGTTTAAGAATTTTTATAATGCTTTCAGACACAAATCATGAGTACGCCCTACAGAACAAATGCTGAGTTGTGCACATCCCTTGGGGACAACAACTCTGTGTGTATGTGTGTGGGTGTGCGCATGTGCGTGCATGTGTGTCCCCAAGAAAGAGCAGGACCAAATCAATGCTACAAGTGGGACAAGAGGGGGCCCTCTTCCTAGATCATTTTCTTTGAGGGCATTTCCTTTGGCTTTCCTCCAACTTACTGTTCCTCCTAGTAATTGTGCAGAACCCTCTAGAAAATGTGCCAGGATACGGAGAGATCAGAGACTTTCACTCAAAGACATCAAAAACTGTTTTGAAAGTCCATCCCGCTGACAGATAACCCTGCTGCTGCTAGGTGTAAAAGGTATGCAGGTGGAGGGGTGGGGGTCGAACGCACAGGTAACACAGAGCTGAACCCTGGCCACAGGCACCTCAGGACCCCAAAGAAGTGAAGGGGCAGGGCCTCTCCAGTGCTTTGGCTATCCAGAAAAGGAATTTAAAGGCATGATCAAGGAGAAGGATGGATGAGAATAAGAGAAGAAGCCATTATGAAGGCGGCCCAACACCTGCCATAGAGAGGGTCACAAAGGCTGACAGGTGCACTGGCAGCCCCAGGTAAGGGCCTAGATGGGAGCCGAGGGCGTGGAGCAAGTGTGAAAGCACCTGGCCACCAGCGGCACTCACTCTGCGGAAGATGGGAGGTGCCCAGAAGCGGGTTTGGGGGCAGCAGTGTGTGGGCCACAGCCAGCGCAGAGCCATCAGCTGACAGCCAGGAGCCACAGTGGTCTGCATCTGCAGGACCACAGCACAGCTCAGAACCTCCGCAGGCCAGCAGCCTAGGCCACGTGTTGACAGGGACAGCCAGCGCCCCAGGGAGCCCGCCAGCCAGGGGCCCAGGCCCAGAAATGCCTTCCTCCAGAGCCTGCCCAATCCCGTCAAGTGCTGCGTCCTGGCGCTCAAAAAGCTGCAGAAGCGATGTGATTAGAGGCCAAATTTGACGAGAAATTTCAGGCTCTGGAGAAAAAATATGACGACATATAGAAGCCCCTGCTGGCCAAGATCCAAGAGCTCATGGGCAAGATGGAGGGGGCTGCATGTGGTCATAGAGGACGTGGGGGACAGGGGGACAGGGAGCCCACAGGAGCCAGTGGCACCCAGGTTCCTGACAATGCCAAGCTGTAAGAGGGTGCAATTCGCTGGGAAGACGCCGTCAGACACCCTCCCCTGTTATTTTAGTACTAGTGCACTTTAAAGGGCTTAGGTTTTAAACCAAAAATACAATGTGATTTTTTTTTACAATGTGAATTTATTCTGACATTCCTAAATTAAATTAAAGCAATTAGATCCTGACCATCCCATTTCAAATTTGACTTTCCTCTTGGAATACAAACGAAGATACCAAAACATGTTAAACAGAGGTGAATTAAGGTTATTTTCATCTATTTTTTTTGTGAGGACTGAAATGACTTAAAAAGGGTGTGAGATGTGAACTAATGAACATCACTTTGAGACCCATTCATCACACAGTCATTACACATGGGGCACCCAGCCAGGACTGAAAGCACTTTCCATGCATAATTCTTCCATTTCTTTACTCCTGGTATCTCCCAATGCAAAAAAAGCAAACCCAAGAAAGACATCATCTACAAGACTTTGCTTTTCCAACCTTGACATCAGCTATTTGCTCCAGAAGAGAGACAGCAGGCAGGAAGCTTGTGACTGAGATGGTGACGCTACTGCTAATGATGCCAGGAAAACTGCCAGCTCAAATCCTGATAAATGTTCTGAGTATTCGAGTTTTTTTGTTTTTTGTTTTTTTGTTTTTTTTTGCAGCACCAGGGATTGAACTCATAACCTTGCGCCTGAGACAGGCACTTAAGTGACTGAGCCAAACTCCCGGCCCCGGTTTTTTGAGGCAGGGTCGCAGTGTGTAGCACAGGCCAGCCTTGTGCTCACATTGTAGCCCAAGCCGGCCTCGAACTCACAACGCTCCGCCTACCTCAGCCTCCCGAGTGCTGGGATTAAAGGCGTGCGCCACCACGCCCGGCTTCAGTATGCGAGTTTTGAGAAACAACATGGTCGCAAGAAAGAGGGTGTATAATGTGTAACACGGTCAATATATGTATTCATCAGTTACTGTCTCAGGTTTGTGTTTTGTTAGCAGCGTTTATTTACAAAGGCATAAAAACTACCCCAAATGTCTATTATTAAATCACTCTAGCATTTTAGAAATATCAATTTACTCCAAGAGAAGTAGAATGGAGCAAATTCTGTAAAGGATGTGTGTTCAGTGTAATATAGTTTGACCCTTGTGAAGTCTTTCTGTCATGTAGTTTCTAGGGTATAGCTGTGAAAATCATCGGACTCCTCACTGAAGCTACTATGTTTGGAAAAAAATACACACTTGAAAAAACGATCCAAGTGTGTGCCTCCACCCCCAGCTCAGAAGTGCAAAGCATTTAAGTTTGCCTATATTAGCTGTGCCTTCAATATTTTGCTATGTAAACGTGACAAATATACAATGATGCATAATCAAGTGTTAGTGCTTGACTGGCATACAGGAAGGATTTTTAAGAAGAAAACATTTAATGTAAACGACTTTTAGCTTCTTTGTGTGTTCTGAGTTACATAAGGCAGTCTTCAATAAAAAAAATGCATAAAATTGTTTACCACTGTGGTGTTAATGAAACAGTACTTTCAAAAATTAAGAAGAAAAAAAACGAGACTCAGTATTCTGCCTGTATGCACACATAAAAGGGGATAATATTTTCTTCCTTAGAATTAGTTTGAAGAACAAGTGAGTTAACACATGAAGCCAAAAGAACAGTGTCTGACACTAAGTGCTGGATAAAATTTTCAGCTATTATTATTATTACTACAAGAAAGATAAAGACATTGATTGGAAATTCTGCCTTCTTCCTTTCCTGTTACAGAAGCAAAGAAAGTGGCCATCATCGTTACATCCCTAACGTTTATAATTCCTTATTATCAAAGATGAATGTGCCTTTTAATTCAGAAATATAGGAAATTCAAGAAATACCTTGTTTTGGTTATCTCAATTTAAAACAATTTTTTTTTGTTTTAAAAAACAAGCTTTGGTTTCCTCCCAGAAAGGATATAAAAGACTTTAATGTGATGTGAATCCACAAAAAAACACTATTTCAACTGTGGGCATTATGAATAAAGCAAGAAACAAAAAACTAGATCCCAGAAGAAAATTAAAATCGTATGACAGTCTTTCATTTCAGGTAAGGGTTAAAGTTGCACAAAAGCAAAATCTGTTTTTGTAGGGAGTGGAACGCAGCTCTGACCTGTTGTTAATGACAACAGTTGTATACAAACAACTTACAGCAATGTTAATCTTTCTTATATCCTGGTCAACCAAAAGAAAATCAAAATAACATATAAGTCATGATTAAATTAACCACGTGACTATTAATACATGCCCAAAATTTAATGAAACACAATATTCATTTCTTATCTCTACAAATGGGAGAGGAGATCATTTATTATTTTTTAAGTCTGGTAAAAAGCAAAACTGATTAAAATACAAATAATGGGTCCACTGAGGTGGGGGCCTTTGGGGCAGGTATATGATTATGTAGAAAAAACTCCAGAGAATCAACTGGGAAAATATTCAATACACTCAATACGATGAATTAATTTTCAGATAAACACAAAAACCAATACTTACGTCTAGGCACTTAAAAATGATCAAAATAATATGGGAAAGGTATAGTTTGAAATAAATCAAAATATTTCTAACAGCTGTAATAAAAGAATGTATGCAACCTATGTGAAAAGAAAAAACATAGGATTTCACAAAGACATGCAACATAAGCTTTTGGATAATTATAAGGTTAAATATCACAAACATGATAATTCTTCCCAAATTAACTTTTAATTTATCAAAATTCAAATCAAAACCCAATCTGGCTCTGGAACTTAATATAATTACTTTGATATATTTAAGAATTGCTAAGAAAACTTTTAATAATCTAGAAATAATTTAGACTTTTATAGACTCAAAAGAAACTTTAACTGGAAAACACGCATTGAATTATCAATTACTAGACACAGAAAAGCCAAAGCTAGAGTAACATACAAGAAATAACAGACATGGTAACATAAAAATTAGAAAAGTATAACGATCTAAACACATACATTTTACATTTTCAAACAACGAACTGGGAAAATCCAAAAACAAATATGCATGGGAAAGGGCTAACAGTTTTAATACATTAGCGTTCATACAAATCGTGTGAAAATTAGTTCCATTAGGGAAACACATCTTGGCTACCAACAGGTTCCTTTAAGTAGAGGCACTGCGGGGGCGGGAAGGCGCGTTCCCACACTGCGGCCAGGAGAAACAGCTTTGGCAGAGTCTGGAGGTGCGTGCTCAGCTGTGCACTCCCGCCAGCAGGCTTGCTTTTATTTCAGAGATAAGGAAGGTTCTCTAGCTCTGTCATACCTCTACGGTCAGTGCTTTCACGATACAGGGATGTTTATGCTGTCCTTCACGGAGTCCAGTGATTCCCACCATTTCCAAGCTGGACTTATCTCTACTCTGCAATCCCTGGACTGCTTATCGGATAGTTCCTCAGGCAGTCATAAAACCTGCACGTTAACATTTAGCACATTACTCTCCAAGGCAGGTCAAATTCTACCACTCAATAACCGTTTTAAACTCATTACAGACCACACTTAATCGCAAAACACAAAATAACTGGGAGATGGTAAGGCAGTCTGCGTTATCCTCCCAGCCACCTCTCCAAGCACGTTAGGGAGGCAGCTGCCGGGGTGGGTGCCGGGGCACAGCGGCTCTCCCTGTCGGGGTCTGCGTTTGACGCACACATGGCCACAAACACTTGGCGAAATTCATGGAGAATAAAACCAACCACTTTACAGGGAACGATTCAATAGTATTTCATACATTCACGATCCTGTGCTGCCACCACCTCTGCTTCATTGATTTTAAAATATTTTCACACCAGCTACATCAGTGAATGCCCAAATGCTCTATGTAAAGTGCCCTATGTGTGCAAGAAATGCAAAAATTGTTTAATGAAATTAAATCCCCTGTTAGTTCGTCAAGAGAATACCAAGGACCAAATGACATGGTGATTCTCATAAACAGATGATAAAATTGGCAGAATTCATTAGCAAAATCAATTCAGCAAAAATATCTATATAAACAGACTGAAAAGCATACACACTTTAATTCAGTTGCACCCTTGGGCCTTTACATTAGAAAAAAATTTTAAAGGCAAAAACACTCATAAAAGATGTTTGAAACAGTCTTATTAAAAAATGGTGATGGGAAAGAGAAAAAAAGGAATGAAAAAGAACATATGAACATGCCAAATAGCCAAAGAAAATGTACCACAATCACTACTGAGCGTCCACTCACGTTTTGTAATAACCTTCTAAACACTGTGTTAGTACTGTCTTCACCCGTTTAAAAATTCAGACATTCAATTTCATATATATGTAGTAAGTTTTTAACTATGCCAACCTTGTCTTTGGAAAATTACACAGTCTGCCTTAAAGGAAAAAAGTCAACTCTTCAGCGGTTTTTTTTCCTGGGGCGAGTGGAAGGGAGGGAATTCTCAAAGCCCTGTCCCCTGCTCTCAGCCCAAGGAGCACAAACTCAGACTCAAACCATCTGACTTTGAATCCTGGGCTGCTGGCTGTATAACACTGACTGAGTGACCAATGTCTCTCTGTGCCTCAGTTTCCTCACCTGAAAAGTGGCAAGGCTCACATGTCAGGTACCTATGATAGTGCTTGATATAGGGGAGCACATGGAGGTGTGACTGACAGTTTAATGACCCGCTGTCGCTGTACCAGGCTAATGTAAACAGAATACAGAACCTTAATGCCTCCACTTCTCACAGACTATCACGAGAAGATAAATGAAGTCGGTCACAGTCCTAACTTTAATAGATATCAAGGAGCGACAGTGTTCATAGCTTTATGCTCCAGTCCTCCCAGTGGAATCTAGGTGCCCTTTGGAGCCTTTATCTAATTACGCTTTGCATTTCTCATGGTATAGTCCTTTCACTTTCATTCTTAACCCTGTCACCACCATGTAAAGAACAGGAAGACAGCAACCACATTTAACTTGATTATATCACACTGAGGTAAATTTGGGGGAACCCAGAACAACACATGGTTTTTTCATCAGAGGCATGATACAGAGTACAAGAAATACTTCACCATGAGTACTCATGTAATACAGCATTATCCAGATGGGACTAAAGCAAGGTGAGATTTGGCTACAAAGAGGACAAGAGCAATCAGCCACACATCCTTTCACCTGGATGTCTGTAACTCATTCGTGTAGTTCTTGTTCAACGACAGAAATTGAGATTAACACCAAATGGATATGGAATTGGTATTCCTCTAGCATTTTCCTCCAAGGCAGCCAAGACAACAAATGCCCCACTGTTAACAAAAACAGCTTCAGTGCTATCACTATTTATATACACTGACAAGTCACAAATCCAGCAGAGGTTGTTCTAAGAGAATTTTCCTTTCATTTCTTAGTCTTTTAAAATAAAACCCCAGTGACAAGATTATCGCATAGAACAGATAAAGGAAATAACTGTAATGATTAATCTTTTATGTCATGTAACCTTTCCTAAAAGGATTGTGAGGGACTTTGCGGATAAGATTTCTGCTTTATTTTGTTTGGTTTGGTTTGGTTTGGTACCAGGGATTAAACTCACAACCTAGTGCCTGCCAGGCAGGTGCTTACACCACTGAGCTAAATCCCCGGCCCTATATTTTGAGACAGGGTCTCACTATGCAGTTCAGGCTGACCTTGAACTCATTTTGTAGCCCAGGCTGGTCTCAAACTCACAATAATCCTCCTGCCTCAGTCTCCCGAGTGCTGGGATTAAAGGCATGCGCCACCATGCCCGGCAAGATTTCTGCTTTCTGCAGTAAACATGAAATGGAAAAAAAAATTCCTCATGTCTTTTACTGGTTGTCACTACCATAACAGCTATATCAAGCATTGTGGCAATAACCATGCCAAGTTCTTGGAAGCTATACAGCAGTATAAGGGCTGAGTGTTTGTGCAGCCCCCGCACCTCCATTCGTAAAATGAAACTCTACCTTCCAATGGGATGGTATTAAGAGTTGAGATCTTTGAAGGATAATCAGATTAGATGAAGTCACAAGTGCACAGCCATCACACGTGGGACTAGTTTCCTTACCAGAGTCATGGGAGAGCCAGCTTCCCCCGCACTGCTCTCCACCACACAAGGACAAGAAGTTGGCAGTCTGGGACCCAGGAGAGGACCCTCACTAGAACCTGACTTATGCCAACACTGTGATTTTGATCTTTCAGTCTCCAGAACCATAAGAAATACATTTCTGTTGTTTCCAAACCACTAGTCCACAGTGCTGTTATAGTAAGCTAAAACAGGAACTGTGCCTGGGTCCTTCTTCACCTATCAGTGGGTGATGGACACGTAAGCAGTTCTGGACAAGTTCAGTGTGTGCTCAGTGAGTGATGTGACCCTGAGAACACAGAACCTAAATTTCCACCAACCACAGACGTTGGCTCAGTCTTTAATCTTAAGCACAGCGTATGGGGCTCACCTTTTTGCCTGCCAATATGTAACATAACTGCTCTCTTTATTGTACAAAGACTTGAAAACATTTAAAACTCTTCCTTAGAAATCCACAGTAACCAAAAATACATTTTTATAATACAAATAATATTATTTAGGTTTGGCCCCACGGTTTGCGGCTCACAGTTCCATGGCCCTTGTTATTTCCTAAATGACTGGAACAATAAAGTTTTGGGCTTGATTTTGTCATAGCTTGAGAACAGTTTCAGAACAGTAAAGGTTCAAACAAGGTTGGGTACTTTAGGCTTCAGAAAGCAAAATCTCTCTGACCTTTTCCTCCTTCTACCCATTTTGTTTATTTTCCAAGGCAGGTGGCAGAAGCTACATCTCTGTGAGTTGGGTTTGCTTTTCCTTCTACAACCTTACCCTCTTAGACTCCTTTGAATTTATGGATTGACTTTCTTTTACACAGCTGAGTGCCATCAGAACATCCTGGTAGAAGGTTTGTAGGAGCAGCATCAAATGAAAAACAGCCAAACACTGAAAAGCAAGGGGAAAAAGAAAAAAAAAAAAAACCTGCGCATCTTTTAAACAAATACATGCTCTCCTCACCGGACCAGAGCTCACTGATTGTAAGGCGCATGCACGGGGTTAGCCACATCCACGAGCATGTGTGTGGCAGCGACAGATACAAACACTGGAGAAGGAAAAAAACAAAGCGAAGAAGCAAGTGTGCCACATACACACTTCCACCACAGGACTCCCCTGCTTACGAACCAACAGCGGCTTCTTAGGACCTGCTGCATGAGACTTACCTTTTCTAGTTTTCAAAGTCTCTTACAATCTAATCATCCAAATAAGCTAATGCTGATTATCCAATTAAGGATTCTTCCCAGCAATGGCCCTGTCCAACACCTGTCTCCCCCACTCACTGTTCTAGGCTCAAAGAAACAACCTTGCTTTACCTACCACTCAGGGCACCATCATGCTATACCCTCTTCTCTATGTTCTAGCAGCCGTATCTTGGTAGGCTTCCAAACCCAGCACTATCCCAGCTCTGTCCTCTCCTATGTATCTGTGCAACTTGATTTCTCTGAATGCTTTTAGATTTGACCACTCAACTCCCATTCTACTTATGGCTGCATATGTGAACACTTTATTACCCTAAATCAAATGTATTATGTTTCAGTATTCCTGCACAGTTTGTCTTGCAAATGCTGGGTTAATTCAACTGCTGATTCAAAGAAATATCTGTTGAATAAAAAGACAGTGAGCAGGATATGAAGAAAGACACAGAAAGACAAAGAGGAAAAGAACTCAGAAAGAGACAAACTGAGAGTCCTAATGACAGACACAAAAAGTGAGCTAAGAAATAATAAAGATACAAAAAAAGAATTGAAGTCCTGACAACTGCCTCTGCTATACACTATGTCATAAATTGTCTTTGCCTGTGAATCATTTTTCTCTCTAGCAAGTACACCAAACCCACGGCATTGCCATGACTCACACCAGAGTATGAGACACTATGAACAATCCACTTCCTTGGTGTGCCTGCCCATCCCATTATTACCTTCCAGCAAATGACACAGTATCTCTTCTGAAACCTGATGCAAAAGTCAGACATCCTTTGAAAGACAAGGCTTCATGGCCTTGCATTGCTTAATGACAAGCTAGGATCTACAAAATGCACTGTGACGTCATCCCACTGTGAATACCACAGCATGTTCTTATACAGCTCTAAAAGGACATTCATTTGATGTGTCTTACTGATACAACGAAGAGACAATAAACATGAAATCCTTGAGGCTGCTGGAGATAAAACACGGCATATTGTTTTACAGGAAAAAAAAATCTGCAAGTACAAATTCACTTTAAAATAATACTAAAAAGTATACTAAATATGTAATCTAGCAGCATACTGGTTTATCAAGTATTATGCTCTGTAATTACATGTGCTGTATTTACTAACCCACAGCAGCACAGTGGGCTTGTTTGCACCAGC
Source organism: Dasyprocta punctata (assembly GCA_004363535.1). Classification (NCBI taxonomy): domain Eukaryota; kingdom Metazoa; phylum Chordata; class Mammalia; order Rodentia; family Dasyproctidae; genus Dasyprocta; species Dasyprocta punctata. The sequence continues at coordinate 1,106 of RJWM01009466.1, read as the reverse complement.
AACGCCACATCATGTGAATGGTGTGTTGCACCACATTATGATAATTTTAACATCTCAAAGCAACAGGGACTTTTTTCAGCTCCATTATAATTTTAGGGGCCCATGACTGTGTATGTGTCCCATCACTGAGCAAAACATCCTTGTGCGGTTCACGGACAGATATGTACCTACATGTGAACTGTTACAATTTACATCTACATGTCCCACTAGAGCTTCCTGTGGATTATGGCGCATTATCGCTGACTAGCAGTTAGGAGGTATGGCCTGGTGGGAAGAACTGGTCGCTGGAGGCACAGCCTGGAAGGGCGCGTCGCCAGCCCTGCCTCCTTGCTTCCACTCCACTTCCCAGACTCTGTGATCTGAACAGCTATTCCTCTGCGCCTGTCTGCCATGCTGCCCTGCCTTGGAGCCACTGGACTGTGTACTGAAACCTCTATATAAACTGAGCCAAAATAAACCTGAGTGCTGGGTGTTGTGTCTCAGCACTGAGGAAAGTCACCAAAACGAGAAAGGTAGAGAAAGCATCTAGCCCAACACATCCCCTCTACGCTATCGTATGCCACAAATTTCCCAATTCTAAAAACATTTTCACACTGTATGAAATATCAAGCATGTTCTAAATAAACCCTAAAATGAATTATTTGCTGTTAAGAAAAGAACCAATATCACATAGATAAAGGTCTACTAAATATTTTATTTTTTATAGATTTGGGGGGGTACTGGGAATCAAACTCAGGACCTTGAGCTTGCCAGGCAGGCGCTGTGCTCTGAGCTATCTATATCCCTGGCCCATTTATTTATTTTTTTAAAATTGACAGTGTCATTGAGTTTATTTCACAATTTCAACCTGTCAGAAAGACAAAGCATTGACAACAGCGGACAGGGCCTTGCCTATTTGAGGGCTGGGCTTCTTTTCCTTTTGCTATCAAAAAGTAAAACTAAAACTTGTACCACTGAGTATAAAACAGGGAGAAAACAATTATCTGGGTAAACAGCTTTTCTGATGCCCTATATATTGTTTTTCCTGAAACAGACACTTTAGTTGGTTTTCTCTACGTTTGAGAAAGACACTTGGAGCTGCTGCCTAGAACAAGCACATCACTTAA